>JARVGP010000323.1:0-51250 GCA_029876185.1 Mansonella ozzardi | reverse complement strand
TTTACGTGTATGTGTATGCGTCTATGTCTACGTATATGTGTATGCGTCTGTGTGTACGTGTATGTGTATGCGTCTGTGTGTACGTGTATGTGTATGCGTCGTGTGTATGTATATGTGTATGCGTCTGTGTATAGTGTGTGTACGTGTACGTGTGTGTGTATGTATCTTTACATTTTCGTTCTTTTTTTATTTATATCATTAAAAAAAGTGAAATTGCATAAAACATATAAATGGCTCATACAAGCTTCACTGATAAAAAACTTTTTGCGCTATTTTCATTTGTTTGTTTAACAAGAGTTAACATTTACAAATAAAATCAGAAAACGATGTATATACTTTTAACATTGCTGATAATGTTTAATACGATCAGCAAGATTAGAAGAAATTAAATGAAAAATTAAAATTCAATAATTTCGTCAGAAATAACATTATTCGTTTTGTTTGATGATGCTTTTTCCGGTTGGTACTCATAGAATATTGCATGTAAATGTATCAGTGATAAATAACTGATAATGCAACATTATTAGACTACCTAATAATTGTTACTTAGCTTTATTGTTTTTATCACAGAGAAAACTATAGAATGATAAGAATTGAATTATATCATCCCTTTTGTTATAGATTCTAAAATAATTTCTTTGCTGATTAAGAAATGCAATGAGCAAATGAGCCGGTTGACCCCTAAGGACATTCACTTGTCATTAACATTACAGTGATTATTTCAAAATGCGGTCAATATGGCAAATAATGTATTTCAAACTTTTCGCTGTTCCTTTCTCTTTCTTTTCCTCTTTTGCCCTATTATGACTTCCATCTTCTTTCATTTTCATTCAAACTTTCGTCTGATTAAAATTTCATTTCCAATTTCATTCCATTCTTCTGCTATTTCTTCCTTATACAACAAAAGTAATGTTAGCAATAATAGTTAAATTTAAAGATTAATAAAATTTCATTACTGTTATTCATTTTGCAATCAATCATTTTCATTTTCTAATTATTAATAATTTCAGTACTTTACACATTTATAGATTTTCCTGAAATCAGAATACATTGGAAAAGGTGAATGATAATGAAATAAATTGAGTAGTTTTGTCAGTTCATAATTACTTCATGCTAATTATGATATGATTCCTGATGATGACAGTACTTCACACTTTTACAGCAATGTTTTCTCCCGCTCGTGCCGGTTTTATTTTTCTACTTTTCTTGTTCGAACATCTTTCCGGATTAATGATCTATCGCTTCAGTAATATGCGTAATAATTTATTTGTTTAATTAATCATTTCTGCTCTTTTCACATTATTATTTTTCATTCCATAACTGGAACATTTCAATTTTATTCTACTTTTTTTCCTACTTCTCCTTCTGGACTTTGCGCGACTTTCATTTTATATTTAAGTCAAAATTTAAAAGTTGTGTACTTTGTTTTTTTTTTGATAAATATAGGCTGGGCATTTGCTCAACCAAATTGCTTCAGAAGATTTCAAAATTCATAATTTTACGTATGACTGTGACGGAAAAATGTCTGCACTGAAGCAGAAAATAATCATAGAAATGTAAATTGTTCATACTGAGTATATGAATAACCGGATCGTTGTACCATTAAAACAGACCGGATGAGAGTCATGAATACTTTTTTTTGCCCATTTCATTGGACTGATTAATATATTATGTAAGCTCCTGAAAAAGAAATTTTTTTTTCTCCGATATCGAGAAAATTTATACCGATACGTAATTTAAAATTTATTTCGTAAGTTCTACGGTAATTAAAATATGAATATGAATGATATTATGAACTTGTTGTGATACAAATTAAGGATGATAATTATATATATAGTGATACAAATTAAGGATGATAATTATATATATCATTGTAATTACTATCAGTAATGTAATATTGATAATTAAGCATTTTCATAATTTGTGAATTAATTTCAAAAAAAAAGTTTAACCATTTTCATTACAATCCCTCATTTAAATTCAAGCTCAGCAAGCATCTAATTCCATTCAGTTAATTTCTCTTTATTTAATCATAAAATGATATTGAAAAAATTATTGCCCATTATATCATTGATATACATATGTATAACTGCTAGTATTGTATTGGACGTTATCAGAAATCTCATTATCACAATCAATGAATGTTCAGTTATCATTGATGATTTATCAGGCCTTCATCATGAACAATGATTATTCATGGAAAAATAGAAATAAACAAACTAACAAGTACATTTCTTTTAATACATAATGAGGAAAATTGCTGTTGAAAAATGTTGAATTTTTAAATTAAAAAAAAAAAAAAAAAACTTCCTGTAATTATTGTTGCTTTTTTCCTTTAAAAGATCTCGCAACCAATTAAAGCATAATTTTTCATTTCTCTCTCTCTTTTTCTTTCTCTTTCTCTCTCCTTCTTTTTCATTTGATTAATTCAGATAAGTAGTTAAAATTTGTTAGTTCTCAACAAAAATTTTGAATCAATTTCAGTAAGTGTTTGATTTTTTTAAATGCTTTATTCAATTTGACAATTTTGAAAATGTTCAAGAAAATTACTTGTAACAATAATTTTTCTACATCTTTCTTCTCATTTATTAATTAATTCCTTTAATGAAAAGATTCATTTCGTTTTAGATTGATTTTATGCTTTATTTTTCTTGTGCAAAATTCATGTGAATCACGAATATTTCATGAAATGAAATCACGAAAATCTCATATATTGCAATCATGAATATCTTACGTAAAATAATTCATTTTACGATTCACTGATCATTCGCCATTCTTCTCAAAAGTGCACTGAAAATTTTTGTAATTAAATTCCGAAAGATTCCCTTCTTTTGACATTTCATTGCCACCATTTTCAATCTGTTAATCAAAAAACCAATCAATCACTCAATCAATTTGCAATGAATAAATTAAATAATTCAGGCATACTATCGAACATTTGCTCACTTTCAAATAATCCAAGTTGGTTTCTGATTTTTTGCCTAATTTGTCCGATGATTTACTTATTGCATTGAAATTACTGACTTAATTACAAATTTCCATAGATGTCTATTCCAGTAAATCATTCCTTTTATCTATTATATTGTAATGATAATTAGATGAATTTAATATCTAGAAAATTATATGAGTATATTTAAAAATTGGAAAAAAAAGCAGGTCAGATTTCTTATTTCTGTTTTTATTATCTTTGCTTTTTTACCAAAATCAGTAATTACTGCATTACTGATAATCTGCAATGAAGAAAGTGATAAATTATTGAAATTATATAGGAAATTTCTGAGCGAAATTAGAAATATTAAGAAATTTTGATTCGAATTTTTCCCGTTTTTTTTCTCACTAATTAATTGTTTGGAATTTATGTTGATTTGCTAAGCATTGAAATACAAATTTCATTAAAACGAAATTACAGAATGATAGAAATCTTGAAAAAAAACGAAAGAAATACTTTCACTATTTTTCTCATCACTTTCTTGAAAGCATTAAAGCTTTTTTTAATTAAATTCGCCTATCTTTTCATACCAAATACTTATTCCAATTAACTAGGGAATACTTTCTCTATCACAAATAGATCTAAATTCTTGAAGGACGATTAAAAACAGCAGATTAAATTAATTGATTAGCGAATGAGAAATGCCATTAAGTATATTTTAATTTAACTTGGTTACATTTAAAATAACTGAGAGATTCTGATTGAAATTAATTTCCTCCCTAGAAATTTAATACCATCGTTGTGATTGGGACACTTTTTAGTTAATTTCGTTTTTAAAGTCATAAAAGTTATCACAATCTAAGTAGTCAGAGGGACACATGCGTATCTATAAATATATATATACCGGGAGAGAAAATTCTCATACAATTGGAAGTTTTTCCTCCAAGTAGTTTATCTGCGGAATCTCTTGTTGTTGTTTTTAGTATAAAGAGAGACAGAAGAAGAAAATTTTTGATCTGTGTTCATAAGTGATCAATTATTTGAAAATTGACTATGCAAAATAATCCCACTAACAAGGTAAGCGTTATTTCTTTTATATTTTCTATGATAATATCTTATCAATTTGATACTCATCACAAATTCATTATTATCAATATTACCGATCACTTAGTCATAACTAATTGTTAATTGTATTTGTTAACAGTAAGTTCAATATTTTACTATATTATGTATTTCCGTTAATATTCTATTGAGATATACTGTTTATGCTATCAATAATAATAACGCTGTTTCATACGCATATTCACTTTGATAAATTTAATCGCCAGACAAATATACAAATTTCTTTAAAACTTGCAGCGTTGTTTTTATCAACACAACCACTTAATTAAGCGATCGTTTCAATTTTTCATTTTCTTTTCTAATTCATTAAAATATAATATATTAATAATATTCCAACCATTATTATTATTGTCGCTTTTGCAAAAAGTATGTCAGCATAAATAATCAAAAAGCTTTTGGGATTTCCTTAATATTCATGAAACCTTAGAAATTTTCTTGATGTTCATAAAAATCTGATATTTCTCTTTCATGACTATGCAATATTGTATTGTCATGCTCCTTTTTTCACATGCACTACTTATAGTGATATTTTATAATGATTTTTAGAGATAACAACAAATGATTTAAGTATACAGAATGCTCTGAGCAGCTGTCTTTCGTGTAACTATAATCAGTGAGTGGTAATCCATTCATCTAATTACCTGTCGTTATCTACTTTCTAATTCTTATCACGAGTGAAAAATAGAAAACAAACCATATCAAGATGATGAGACGGGGATAATATAATAGTTCATATAGTAATTGTCATATCATTTGTTAACTTCAGTGTTATTTTGCCGTTTTTTCTTTTTCAATCCATCTTCCTATTTCTTTTCTCTTTTCTTCTTCTTTACCTAAAAACACTCAAAGAAATTTCGATAGTAATCGTTTTTTAACGACAGAAAAAATTTCGAGTTTTGCTGAACAAATTTTATAAATTTCATTTCCCCTACAAACTGATTCTATCTTTATTTTCGTTTAAAACAAAAAAAGACAGGAATGCATTATTTTTATCTTTTTGATTACTTAATTTCTTAATAAAGTAATCATTGAACACAGTATTATTGAATGTCAATCTTTTTTCATAGCAGGAAATAATTAAGTAATGCATACTTTTTGTTATATGCTTTTTAAACGTATTACCTTTAAGCAGGAAATAATTAAGCAATGCATACTTCTTATTACATGCTATTTAAAGGTATTATCTTTTCAATAGCAAAATTTCCCGGATATTTCTTGTTTTATCTTTTTGCTAAGGAATCAATAATTTCCATCATTATCGAATTTTTTGCTCAAAATTTCCGTATGTCAAAAATTTCATTCTCAATTCATATAGTTCATTTCTTTTTTCAAACATTATATTTTTTCATTAATTAGATATCATTATCAATTTTTGTTATCATGATCCTAATTTGACGCTACCAGCACTGCTTGAGATGGCAGCTAATTATATCTTCAGCAGTGCACTGTCACAAAAGTCATTTTGATATGAAATGAATCTGGACGTATTTCCTTAGCCAATTTCTTATATTTCTGTCTTTTTATTTTTCCTTAGTACTGTAATTTCATTATGATCGGATTGGCATTTCCCCAGAAATGCATAATCATTATAATATTTCTGTCTTTTTATTTCAATTTCATTTCAAATTTAAATAAACTGCAATTAGTTATTTTCTATCATTGTTCTGTGTGCTTTTCTTACAGTAACTTTTCAATATAAAAGGTGAAATTTATGTAAAAATTATTTACCACTTACTTTATATTAGTATACTAAGCATTACTGAACTATATGACACTTATATAATACTAGCCGAAAATGGACATTTTAAATTAATAATATTAGAAAAGAAATTGCATACTAAAAATTTGATATAACATTAATTATTTTAATATCGATACTAAAATAGACAGAGTAAATTTTACAAAAAAATAATTTAATGATAAATAACTTCGGTCATTTATTTTGATTTCATAACTAGACCGATGATGGTTTAATTATGAGCGAATAGAATCCGATCTGATTTTTTTTCCGATTGATAATTCGTTCGTATCATTAAATATCAGGAATGGTAAACGGTATTTGATTTGCTCTTTTCACATTCATAAAAGGAAGGAGATGATGTGTTATCAGAAAAATAAAATTATGTCAATTATACAACATATTATTACATTAACTTATAATAACTCATCAATATTTTAAGGTTTTTTTATAAAAGAAAATTTCAAAATTTCACAGTAATATTATTAATGTAATATGTAAATATTTCAGGATTAAAATAATGATAAAATTTCAGTTCACAGAGATATTATAAAGTATAATTACAGCTGTTCGTTGAAATTGATTCATAAGATTCCATCTACCTTCTTTATCCCAAAAATGTATAACAATGATGAATTTAAAAGAACGGAAATTTTTTATTGTAAAAAGGAACTTTTCACCAGAAATTACTTCCATTATTGCTTGTTGATATTCAATGGGTTAATTTACCTCTTTTTACTTTTCGAGGACAAAAAATTTCGGAAAACTGGAATGAGATGGAAATTTTTTTGCTGCAAGTGAGAAAACTTCTTTCACTCATTGCTTTTTGATAGGCAATAATTTTTTTGTCATTTTCAAGGAAACATTTATTTTTTTCTGTGCTGGGAAAAAATTCAATTCGTCCCTATTAAAAATCAATCAATACCGATGGTAGTTATATTAGTGAACTGAAGCAAAAAAAAATTCCTTTTAGTTTTATAGTTTTCCATAAAGCAATTGAGAGAAAGAGTAGTATTATTTGATCCAGAAACACTTGATTCATTATATATGTTTACTCTCAAGTAATCAGTGATTCATTATCAACTAATTAATCTATCAGTGAAGCGAATCTTTCATTGTTAATTATTTTTACATTTAAAAGTAGTATATATATATATCAATTTTTTAAAAGAAATTTTTCAACTGTTTCACTGAATTAATTGCTTAAATATTAAATCAACAAGTTATCATCTAATGGTATTGACTCAATTAAAATTATATGCTGCTGCTTTCTGTAAATAAAAACGGAAGGAGGATCACACCTCATTCTGAACTGAGCTAATCCTGTTAAATAATGACTCACAGTGATAGCATTATTTTTCCTATTTAGAAATTTTAAATTTTATGAAAAATTTCGTGTATTTACCCTTATCAAATCATTTACCTAATGACTCATGTTTCTCTAGTTACCTCATCATTACCGCGATTCAATGTATTACTGTATGATTCATTTTAGCATCATTTTTTGCAAATTTCTACTTGACAATTATTTTTAACACAAGCTAAGAAAAAGATAACATAGTATAATCTTTTTGCCTTCTAATTCAAGCACTTTCGAAAATTCCGATTATTTGATTTCTGATATATCAGAAATCAAATATACATACAATTTTGTGTTTGCATTTTCATTTATTTAAAAATGCGATGAATGAGTATAATTAAAAACGTTGGTAATAATTGATGTTATTTTAAATTTCCTTTTTTTTTGAAGTTTAATCATTTGTGTTATAAACTGATGTTCTTAAATTGAAATTACAGGTAGTTAAAAAAGCGGAACGTTCACACAAACAGTGGAAAAATATACTTGATATTCCGACCAGAGTTTATAATTATTTCAGCAATAGAATGCATATTGGTTAGTACTACTAAAATTTTTTACTCTATTTTTTGTTTTCATCATGAAAATTTCTAACTAACTCCTGCATTCCGAAATACACAAATTATTAATTAACTAAAGTGAATAAATTATCATTCGTGATAATATTAGAAATTTATCGAAATTTTATGAAATAAATACAATAGAATTATTAAATTACAAAATTATTGTATTATTAATTTGAAAATCGATTAGATTAGATGGTTTGAATAATTAGAACATTTATAATCTTTCCTGAAAACTATGCTGTAGATAGCTATACCGCAAAAACTTTCGCCATTGGCGTAGAAATGAAATTTTAAATTCCAGCTGAAACTATTTTAAATGCTTCAATTATCTGGTTTAATTATCCATTCGAATGCTCTTTCGACAATCTTAAATTCGCATTCTAATCCTTCTAGCAATTAATAGCATTCAAATAAATTCTTAATTCTTCTTGCAAATGATGGTACTAAAAATAATTTTTAATATTCCGATTAAAAAAAGGCTTACAGTACATTTTCAACGATACTGTAAAAAATATTTTCAAAATATCATGCAATTATTATTTCATTTAAAAATTTCTTGTAAAGGAATGAATAACATTATCGATGATGCATTTTTTTTTTCAATACCAATTAAAAACTTTTTAAAAAGTAGGGAGAGAAAGAAGAAAAGATGGTTTTTTATTGTTTCTAATTTTTCGCAACGATTCACTAAGGATACTCATTTTGATCTCTCAATTATGCTCATTTATTTTGCTGACAATCAAAGAATTGAATTGCAAAACTTTTTAAACTTTTTTTTTTTGTTCTCTTTGTTGTGAGAAATATTCAAATATTTGTCGTGTCTTTAAGAATCCGAAATTTGAAATGCAAATCTTAATCGGACTTTTTTTTTATTATATTTCTATAATTTCTTCAATGAAGGACATTTATGTGATTAGTTGAAATCAGGGAATTTCTTGAATTATTTTTATATCACTAATTTTAGGAAAGTATTTTCTGAAAGTTTTAGATTCTGCCTTTTTTTTTTATTTGCATGTTTAAATCATTCAAGATCATTTCGATATCGAAATTTTGGCAAAATTTTTAGAAACACCGCTGAACGGAGATGCAAGTGTACTATCGGAAAATGCAGCAGCGCAAGCCATAAGGAAAAGTTATGTACATGGAGTATCCAATATCCCTTTACTTTTTGATACTGTTGGTGATCGTCTTCGAATGGCCGTCGATCAGGTTCAACTTCCATATCATTCATTGCTTTTAATTGGATTTTCAGTTAATTCTAGAAAATTTGACAAAAAGGATTTCTTTTTACTATCAAATTATTGAAGATAGAAAGATTTTTTCAAGAATTAACTTTTCAGGTTCCACATCGAGAGTTTGTAATTTTTAAGCGTGATGAAATACGCAAAACTTATCAACAACTTCTTAACGATGTATGTATCTTGCTTTGTTTTCTTTTGTTTTTTTTTTTTTTTTTTTAAATTTGCTATTGGTTAAATCTTTCAGAAAGTTTTGCAAATTTCTTTTTTGAAATAAATTCAGTGCTGAGTCTTTCGAGCATATTATTTCTATTGAAAATTAAGTTAATTTCAAAATATCTCCCTATGTAGTGTGAAAAATTGGCTACTGGTCTGCTACATTTGGGTTTGAATCGCGGTGATCGTGTTGGAATATGGGGTCCAAATTTGTACGAATGGATCGTTTGTCAATTTGCTACCGCACTTGCTGGCATGATTTTGGCAAGTATTTCATATTTTTGAAATGAAAGTTTATTGAGTAAATTTGATAATGCTACTTAAAATTAAATCAATCAAATGTAAGTTCCAGAAAGTTCGTTAACTTATTTCCTCCAACAATAATAAATATCAGAAATATTTGAATGTTTACCGTTTTTTATCCTCAAAATAATATTTTTTGAAATTGCTAGAGATCAAATTTAATTATAAAAAAAAATATATGGTTTTTTTTTTTTAAAATTATAGGTCAATATAAATCCATCATATCAGTCAGAAGAGTTGAAATTTGCACTCGGTAAAGTAGGCATCAAAGCATTGGTATCACCTGCAAGTTTTAAAAAATCAGACTATTACTTAACATTGATGGATATTATTCCTGATCTTGCTATTAAAGCGGAAGGCAGAGGTGATGTATCTGCGGATGACTTTCCTAAATTTCGTCATCTCATTATCATTGATCGAAATGATGAAGAAAAATCGTATAGGTAAGAATGATTTTGACTTAAGAAATTTCTTGAGAGATTTAGTTGCATTGAAGATTAAAAGAAGCATTAAAGTTTACATGTTTTAAAAGAAACTATCAACTGATTTTTTAATTTTTTAAGCATATTTGCATAAAACAATAGTTAATTAAAGGTTCATAATTTAATTATCATTTTTGATATTGTTTGAGAGAAAGCTCTTGAAAGATTCAGCAATGATTTTGAATGAGACATATAATTGACCCAAATAATTGCAATATTGCACTTATAGAGGAGCATGGAGATATTCGGATGTAATAAAAATGGGTACTGAGGAAGATCGATTAAAATTGGCCGATATTGAGCGAAAAATACAACCAGATGATCCAGTCAATATACAATATACTAGTGTAGGTATTTCATTTGCATTTGATAGATAACTGTTATCACATATCAGTATTTTAATTTTTGTTTTCATCAGTCTTTAGATATGCAAAAGTCAAATTACTCTAAACTTAGACCAATCTCATCTCAAAAGTATTATATTCAATATTTCAAGGATTCCCTTTGAGAGCTATACTGATTAATGTGATATTGTCGGAAAATCAGTAGTTTGATTTTATAATAAATCTAAGAAAAATGATTGGTATTTCTTTTATCAAATCATAAGGAATAGGCTGTCATCTAAGGATATCTTTTTTTATTTTTCAATTTTCTGAACAAAAAGTAAGGAAGAACTGAAATTAACTGAAGTCCCAAAAGAAGAAGTAAAGATGTAAGACGTTAATCTCTCTGCAGCAAAGTGAGAAATATACATTTGCATGCATCTGTAATCCCAAAATTTTCCCTATACCTTCGATATAAATACACAAAATTATTTTAATTTTAAACCTTGTCTAATTTGCACCAAAAATAGAATTATACTTATAATTGTTTTTCGCGCATTATTAATCAATCATCCAGTCATTGAAAATTCTTTTGTTTTCGTTCAATAATTTTAACGACCATAATCATAATATTCAATCTCGACTTACTATATCAATTTCTATATATTTTTCAAGATCTTTTTTTAAATACGATGTTCTAATTGCCATGCTGCTTTTTTTTATTTTAGCATCTTTTCGTGCTGAACTTTTATAAAAATGGTATCAGAAAAGACTTAATGAATGTAGGGATTCTTAGAAATAATAGGTAACAGAATAACGAAATGAAACAAAAACAAAAAACATTGAACTAAACGAAATTTCTTTTTTTTGAGACTATAAATTATTAAAGTTTACCGTGACTTCAGGGAACCACCGGACAACCAAAAGGTGCTACCTTAACTCATCATAATGTTGTAAATAATGCATATTTTGTTGGACGACGAGCTGGTTACAATGAAAAGGTAAGATATTATGGTTTTTTTTTGAATCAACAGAACTCACATTTTGTTTCAGTTTTATATAACAGCTATTGATTTCTTTTTTATTCACTGTTATTGAAATCTTCTTTCTCAAAGAATCATCAAAGAAAAAGCTGAGATGATCAAATAATTTTTAAGCGTTCAATAATCTGTATTCCGAATCCATTGTATCATTGTTTCGGTTGTGTTATGGGAAGTCTGAGTGCATGTATTCATTTGCAAACTTGCGTATTTCCAGCACCATCTTTCGATGCTCTAGCTGCTCTTCAAGCTATACATGAAGAAAAGTTAGTTTTAATGTTTTTTAAATATGCTACAGGAAAGCATGTACAATGACTTATTTTTGATCTACTTCTGTTGCTTTTGATTTACTTCTGTTTTTTTTTTTTTTTTGATTAGATTACAATAACTTTATCATATTGATTTGAATTTCTTAATATTTTTATTCTATTTATAGTTATGTTAGTATTTTTGATTTAAACGTATATTTCCTCTTCAATCACTAAAATACGTTGTAAAATTCGTTCAATTATTAACATTAACAAATACTACTTGAAAACTGTAACAGATAACAGGACAAGTTTACTGTATTGAATTTACTGTATCAAAAATATTTAAATTTACTGCATTTTTAATGCAGTTTACTGTATCAATAAAATTACTTTACTTCTTATATTTTAATTTGCCGATTTTAAGATGTACAGCAGTTTATGGTACTCCAACAATGTATATTGATATGCTCAACCATCCTCAATACAAGCAGTATGATTGTACATCAATAACATCCGGTAAGATTTTCTGATATTTGATGAATCAGAAATTTTTTTTATTTTCTTTTTATTTATATGATTTTATGCTTGAAAATACGCTATAATGATTATTATTCGGATGAAATGCAAAACAAACTAAACAAAATTTAAATATACTTATTCTCACACTTCAATAATTAAATCATATCAAGTATGCTGATAAAAGTTCTAGGCTATAATTACAAAAGTTTTCTCTATTATCACAAATAGCAATAAGGCATTTAGTCTGAGAAGAGCAAAACAAGAAGCAATATTTGTTGGAAAAAGAATAAATCATTTGATAAAATATACGAATTATCTGTACAAATACTTGTACGATTTAACTACTTTTCATAAAATCATATGTTGATCGATTCAGGTTTTGTAGCCGGAGCGCCATGTCCCATAGCATTGTGCAAGAAACTTGTGAGCGAATTGGGTATGCGTGATTTACAGGTACAGTTCAATTAAAATCTTTGACAAAATTTTTGTCCTTTTTATCATTGACACTTCGTCATTTAATAGCTGCTCTAATTTTCTTCCGATCGTTTTTTGAATTTTAAAATTTTTAGGTATGTTATGGTACAACAGAAACCAGTCCAGTATCTTTCATGTCACTTAGAGATGAAGAACCGGAGGATCGTGTTAAGTCTGTTGGCTATATTATGGATCACCTTGAGGTACATTTTAGTAGTTTCTCTCTAAATTTCCTTTTAGCAACATTTTGAAAAATTTGCTCCTGTAACTTTTTGTGATACTTGAAGAAGCTTAATTTGTATTTTAGTCTGCTGTGGTCGACGGTGAAGGAATTGTTCTACCACGTGGTGAACGTGGTGAGGTACTTGTACGTGGTTATTCCGTAATGAAATATTACTGGGATAATGAAGCTCAAACTAAAGAAGAAATTACAGCTGACAAGTGGTATCATACTGGGTCAGTTACAAGCTTTTTACTTCTAAAGTAATAGTTCGTTTCGCTTCTTGAATTTACTATCAAAACTTGTCTCTTAGACAGGTGATTTGTTAAGGAATTTTCATTTACAGTGATATCGGTGTAATTCATGAAAATGGTTCATTGAGCATTGTTGGCAGAAAAAAGGATATGATTGTACGTGGTGGTGAAAATATTTATCCACTGGAAATTGAACAATATCTGTTCCGACATCCAAAAATTGAAGATGTACAGGTATTAAGCAGAATCGACTTGTAAAAATTTTCTGTTTGAGTTGTTTATCGATTTCTTAAATTTAATTGTATAAATCAAAAAACTGTAAGCTATATTTATTTCCATATGTGATAAATCTTGATCTGTTATTGATCGAGGTCGTTCATAGGATGAATGATAATCACTTTTACAGCATTTTGAAAAGTGATTGATGAATTAAAAAAAAATGATAATATTTGCTATGATTTATGTAATATTTGAAAGTAAGATTTTCCTTTGATTTTAGGTTGTTGGTGTACCGGATGAACGATATGGTGAAGTAGTATGCGCATGGATACGATTGCATGATTCTGCAGATGATGTTACAGAGGAAGACATTCGAAATTTCTGCAAAGGACGAGTAAGAATATGTTATTTACTAAATGTACTCCAAATCCTGAAAAATTGCTTTAACTTTTAATTATGATTTGCAGAAGTACTTGGAACAAATTTGCAAAATACTTCGCTTGAATTAAAGTATTTCTTTACTTTTCTAGCCTTAATCCAATTAGTCTCCTTGCAGATTGCACACTTCAAAATTCCGCGATATATTTTATTCAAAAAAGAAAACGAATTTCCACTAACAGTGACGGGTAAAGTGAAAAAATATGAGATAAGAGAATTATCAAAAATTGAACTTGGCTTAGAGCAGGTTTGTTCACCATTCCTTCTCTTTAATAAATTTGTGTTAAATTTGCTGTTATGCATTCTAAGTTTTTCAAATGGTAATTTATTGGATCATTTAAATGGAATAATCCTGTTTCTCATATGATAGCCGTAATTTTTGCTCTACTCGAACAGAAAGAATCATATAATTTGATACATTTGGTTGTATTGCCATCGTGCCTACATATTGTATTACATAAACAAAATTCATAGATGTCTAATAAAAATCTTTTTGCGATATCTGTCCTACGATGATGTGAAGTAGCAATACTTCAATGCTGCTATTATCGATGTCATTTTATGGCCTTTTCAGATTAAGATTGCTTTTTTTTTGGAATGCTGAAAATATTCTTTTTTTTTGCAGATTAAACGACGTACTGATCATTTCAATGGTGAATGGATTTTTGAAGTACAAGCAGAGAAACATCTTACAAAACCAAGGGGTTGAAAATTTTTTCCCGAAGAAAAAAAATTTCCACTACTATCATCGTTTCATAGTAGTAGTAGCATTTGTACTCTTTGTTTCTCTTTTTTTCTTTGCTTTATTTTGTATCGAGAAAGATTCAAGAAATAAAAAATAAATAAATACTTCCAGCAAAATATATATAACAAATGTTTTGAATTTTAGTGGAGTTTCTTGAATTTCAATGTTTTATTTTTTGCAAAACTAATGGATTGAGAACGCTAAAAATTAATTCCAAAAAAAAGATCACAAATTACAAAGGTAGTTTATTGATGTTTTCCACAAAGATGATTTTCATGCAATTAATTATTTTTACAAGAAGGAAATTTTTATTTATTCATAAATTTTCTAAAAATAAAAATTTCCGCTATAGTTTGTTGGTTAATTTTGATCTGCTCTAAACTTTTCTTTAATAACGCAATCAATCTTTAAAACTTCACAAAAATCATAATGAATAAAGAAATACTATATCAGTAATTGTAAACTCTTAACATTTATCCTTTTCCAAAGTCTTTTCATGAATAATATAGTATAGTTGTTTATTTTATTTAAAATTTTTACTTCCTTTTTTTTTTTTTAAATTACCATTTGTTGTTTGTGTACTCTTATCTACGTGTAGTTATAGAGATAACCAAATTGGAGATATTTTACTATTCAATATTATTTGTCAATTTACTAATTATTATACAACTGTCATTGTCATGTTCCGTGTGTTCCATGTATGTTAGTGTTTTAAAATATGTGTTTTCAGTATAAGATTATTATTGAAAGCAGAAAATAGCATAGAGTATATCATTTCTTGCTAAGTTAATTCATTCATTTATTTATTCATTTGTGTATATTTTCATAAAATTATGAAACATATAATGGTTGTATTTGTACGCATTGTATATCCAAAATCATATATATATATATATTTTTTTTTTTCCATTTCATTTCTTAATTATATGATCTATTTTGAAAAAAAACAAGCTAAATCTACATAAAAAACTAAAGCTTTAAATTTTGATAAAGTTACGATATTGAGAAATGTAAAGCAAATATTGTATATTCCAGAATTAATTGGATACTTTTATGTGCAAGGGAGAGTTTTTCCAAGGGATCATCATTTAGATGTTTTCACTTTTTTTTTTTTTAAGTTTTCTGTTATACTATGATCAGTATTTTCGCCTATTTTATCGTTCAACTTCTGACAAATTTTTTTTCTCGTTGGAAATGACGAATGGATGAATACCTATGCTAAGATTCTTTCCCACATTGTATCTATGCTTAGTGATACGATGAAAATTACATTGTTCTATACTATCAACTCTTTCGAAGTAATTTCATTAGAGATTGATTTGGTGATATGGAAAATTACTGAAGGCTAGAAAAATCTCACCCTAACAATTTGTGATCGATTCCTAAAAACTTTTCACTTCGACAATCAATTTTTAAGACTTCTGGATTTATTTGACCCATGTTGAACTGCAACGTTAAAACTGTTATGACACGTGCTAGAAATGTACAGATTAATGAGCTGCTTCACAACTGACGTGGGAAAAGCAGTCGACGAATGAAGAGATCGGAATGTAATCTAACAACGCCGGAAAAAACGGTTGATATTCTAATCGGATCGTAAATGAAACATAGAAAGGATAGAATTTAACTGAAAGAAACAGCTGAAAAGTGACGATGAAAATCGTTTTGCTTCCTTTCAGTTTTATTTGCATCACTTGCCAATTCTGAAATTTAGAACAGACGGTATTTCCTTTCCTCTACTTCTGTTTATTTGATGTTCTTAAAAATTTTAATTCGACTTTATCCGTAGATATTTCATTAAACTTTAAACAATCGTAAATATACGCATAAACGATTCTAAAAATATCAAATCAAAGGAATAAAGAGAAAAAAAAATCGCAAGATTCTGAATCCGCACATTTTCAAATCCGAATCCTAATAATTTTCTCATTACAGAAGAAAAAAAGAAATAACCGGAAAAACAAGGAATCATTTTTCAGTAAAAAAAAAAAAAAATGAATCACAAATAACTAAAACAATTAATTGGAGCGAATTTCCATTTTTTGTTTCATTAAACATACAAAACAAAAATTCTGCGAATGAATTTTTTCTTAAATTTAAAAAGATTTAAAATTCAAACAGCTTATTGTAAAAAGCCAGCCATAACCAAAGAGATGACTGATAAATCAATAAAAACTAACACCGAACATTTAACATTTAAAAAAACAGCGCAGAAAAATTGAAGAAAAAAAAAGAGATGACACGATGAAAGAATAAAAGAAAAAAGTAAATCACATTATATTTTTTTCAACAGAGATGCAGCGAATTTGAAATACAATTGATTCTCTCACACAATGTGTCAGAAAACTTAGATGCGACAATTTCAGATTCCCGCTAAAAATGATCTCCATAGAAAAAGCCACACCGAATTAATTTACAAAAATGTAAAAAAATACGTAATATCTGCATCTAAATTTTTGAGTGCTGATTTCGTTGTTAATTTCAATTTCAAATTTATCGTAAAACTTTCATGTTCATATTGAAGGAGAATGAGTACTAAGAAAACAAACTAAAAATTAAATGTTATTGATATATCCATCTTAAAAAACCAAGAAATTTAGAAAAAAATGAAAATTTTCCAGAAAATTATGTATGAAAAATGCACTGTCATCACTGAAGACGCAGATACTACTACTAAATATATTTAATATTATATATGATGACCATATACGGTGCTAAGGAGATATTACGGTACAGCACAGTTTACCTGACAGTGCTTGAAGGCAGAGTAAATTAAATCATATGTCACTGCCTAAAAGATGTTTAAAACCGTAGAAGACATGAAAGAATTTTTGTAAATTTCACAGACATTACACGAAATATTCGCAAGGATCACTTAAGAGGTACCATGCGAATCGATAATCGATGATTCAAGTAGCAAGAATTTCCTACTGAAAATAACAGTTCTCAACAAGCCGGGATGAAATCTGGCAAAAGTCGAAGGTTAATCACTATTATATCAATCTTTGTGCAAACAAGGAATTCTCATAAATTTTCTCGAGAGTTTTTTCGCTTGCGTTATTATCAAATTTTTTCGAAGAGTTCGTCTTTCTTAAATTCAAAATCCTATGACTCATCTCAAGCTCATTCTACCAGAATACAATAGCGCCACAAATTTCAAGACCTAAATTCAAAAATAATACGGGCGAGTATGAGCCAAACGAATAAATCACGTGAAATATATGAAACTCAAACTGAGGACAAATTTTTCAATATAAAAAAATCACTTATAAATTCAAGAAAAATGAAAAATCTTCGCAAATTCTTACTTTCCGTAATTTTTTTCATTAGGTTAATTATCCGGCCAAAAAATTGGAAAAGTCATTGAAAAAAGTAGTGTAGGATAGCGCTCTTCATATACTTAGTTCAAAAATTTTCGCTGAAATTCAGATTAGCAAAAATTCCAAAATCTTAATCAAAACCATTTGTTTCCCACGCCAGTGTTCCATCATAAATTCAGCTCCTGCGCTATTTTCGATGCAATATTTTTAAAACCAATCGATGTCCCCGATATTCGCTTGAATCGAACACCATTTAGGCTAAGCCTTGGCAATTTGCAAACCTTAAAAGAAAGGCATAAATCGATTGGTGAATAAATAAAACATTTGCTGCTCCTTCTAGCAGTTTTCAAGATAATGTCAAAAAGCACTTATTCATACTCCATAAAATAGCCTAAAAAAAAAACTATCATAAACTCTCTAGAGAAAACCGCACACATCAAAAATTTCGACAACATCTATCCAAAGCTCACATATTCCAGCAAAAAATACAACTTACTTCCATTTCCCATTGCACTAGCGAATCAGTATTGGGATCACCGTGTACACATAATAATAAATATCTCTCACGCTGTTCATAATCACAATTATTTTGATCCAAAACTTTCCGAATTTCCCTAAAATAATTGAAAAAAACTTAACAAACATTTGCTTATCATATAAGAGAATTTTTTCACACATAATCAAATAATATAGCAAAGTCAAAAATGATATTTAGCCATTTTACATTTCATACGGTTAAAATTTTATGCGACTACAGACATTCTCAGAAATTACCGATTTAAAAATTAAAAAAGGACAAAATAATTACCAAACAAAAAACTTAGTCATCTACGGTATATATTTTACTGAATAGAAATTTAATTTCAACTACTTACCTCATCATTTCTTCGGGTGCTAAAGAGCTCGTAGTTTTCATACTCCAAGTGAATCGCAAAGATCGCGGTTTTACTTCATCACCGTTTGACATATCACAGCCACTGCCTACTGTTGTATTTGGTACCATGGGAAACTGTCCATGATGCTGCTGATTAGTGTTTAATCGCTTAAATCCAGCAATGCCAGTAGTCGGTCCAATTGTACCACTTCTACCACTGTGTTTAACCGTTTCATTAGTGTTAATTGATATTGCTGGTGATGTCGTAGTGAACGCAGATCCTTCAGCAATTCCCACGATTGGTGTCCTGCGCGATGATTGATATAGTGATAATACACAGGTTGATGGTCGGCTACCAACAGTAGCAGTGGCATAATACGTTGATGGCAACTGAACACCGCATGCATTACCCGCTTTTGAGCTATGATGATGGTTTCCTCCAGTAACCGTACCAGTGTTTGATGATGCCATCGACGGGCTAAACGATTGGATCGAGTCATTGGACGATCGTACGGTATCACTTACAGTACGTGGTAATAAGATAGGATTAAGATTCTGAGAAAGAACTATTGCGGAAGCATCTACTGAGCAATCTGGTGCTTGAATTATTACTTTACGTAGCAAAGAAATAGGAAATATTAGCGAGTGATAGCAATTATCAGTGGAGAGAGAATTCGAGTAATTTGAAAAACGTGAAGGTTTGGTGTGAAGTAAATCATACTAAGGCGTAAATGATGTTACGGTGATACTTGGTCAGTGCTAAGCAACATAATATTGGAAATGCTATCAGCATACACCAAAAAGCCTACCGGCAATAAAAGTCCTATATTGAAAAGTTGCACATTATTAGTTCTACTATAACTATTGTAGTAGTTATTGTTAATACCATTGCTGTTAACGTTATTACCAGCAAATGAATGCTATTTAATTGCCTGAGTTCATGTCAATTAGTGATAGCATCAAGGGTAAAGCAAGGCATTATCATCAGTACCACACCCGAAGAGCAATGAATATGTGATAGTGCCGCAGGATTATTGGTTAAGCAGTTTTGTGCTATGAACAAACGATAAAGCATATTGCTGATTAGGATAATTTTAATGATAATTATGATAATGATGGTAGTGATGTGATAATGATAATGATAATAGGAAGTTTTAAAGAAATCAATAGAAATTTTCACTATTCTAAATTAAAATATCTTGTTTCAAAACTACCCTTACTCAGAACAACCATCATAAAAAGCATTTTCAAGATGTCAGACAACAAATTTTTGAACAAAGAATCTAAAACCCGTGTAGAATGAAAGAACTATACTTGCATCGCAAATAAAGATGTAAAAGATGAAGACAAAAGAAGCGAACGTTGCACAGTTTTTTTCGATTAAATAAAAAGCAAGAAACATCTAATTCGAGAAAAAAGAAAAACTAAAGAATAATCTGGAAATGTTGATCAGAAACAAATGAGCCTAAAAAGCATACCTTGCAATAATCAAAATTAAATATTTGGCTATATGAATGATTCTTCTACAGAATAAGCAAAATTTGAAGGAATCAACAGAAGAAGGCATAATGAAAGCTACAGTTAAGTGAGCTTCCTTTCAGACATAATCTCAGTACTAATAAAATCTTTCCAAAACTTCCTAATGCTTGTAATAATGTTGGAAAAAATGCTTTTTTAAGCTCAACAGAAGACATTGTAGTGGCCTTAAAGATGAGGAAAAAGTCATGATAAATGATTATCGACAATGTAACAGTCCATATTATATGAAGATGTACATCAAGGTCACCAAAACTGACAAACTATTAAAACTATTCGACAAAATAAGGATAAGGAACCATTGCTTTTCCGGAAGAAAGTATTTTTCAATTCGATTCATATAACTAATTATATGATAGCTAACCAGTTAAAATATTATTAAGATGACCAATTGTGAGCATGAGGAAATAGTTTGATCTTGTGCAAGAGTATGATATATCGGCAAGAAAAGGAGTGCTCGGTGCTTGTGAATCAAACAAGGTAAAGTGAAGGAACCATCACCATAACCCGTATATATATGTATTAATTCAAAACCGAAATAAAAAAGCGAAATGTTACAAATGTTTTTTACGTAAATTTATAATGAGTTGATGCATTGGGTGCCTCTGCAAAGTTGCAGCAAAATTTCCAAAACTTTGACAGAAGCATAATCACAGCACGGAACTTTAAACAAACATTCCAGCAGCACTGAAGAAGGCATCGATTGATGGTTTGCTTAACAAATCAATCGATAGTACCATTCTTCACAAAGTTTCTCTTAGAGGTTAATCGCGACTAAATTTTTCGTAACAAATAAGCTATATGTCATAAAAATGCAAAAACATGTGAGACTAACGAGAATAACTAGATCTGTAGACTATTCAAAAAATATTTTTTCAGAATGCAGTCTAGGTGTGTCATTCTTTCTTAGATTACACCTCAAAGAAGCTTCATACTCTGCTAACCCAAATCAGTATACGCTATATGAAATTTCGACTTTTCAATTTATTTTCTAAAATCTTCTAAGATTTGTCAACCTTTCTTCCCTTACAGAAAGGCCTAGATTAGTAAAAGCACAACAATACTGATTTTCAAGCAAAACAAACATTTTGTTTTATATGTGAATAGAAAACTCTATTCTATGCACGATAAAAAACCAATTAGTAAAGTGAACAATAAAAACTGAGACTAAACGCCAAATATAACGATGAAATCCCTAGGGAAAATTGTTTATATCGGAAATGCTTATGTTTTAACCAAAATTTACATCAACTAAAATGAAACTACTAACCGACGAGTAAGCTTGGATAGTTTGGAGAGAAATGATCCACGTGGACCACCATTACCCGATGTGTTACCAGCAGCATGCGCAACTTCCGATTCAACATCATCATCTATATTTCCCTATAATTCAACAGGCAATAAACACAAAGTTTGTTGAGAAAGTTAAAAGTTTTTTTCTAATATAGAAAAAAATTTTTTTTTTTATAAGCTTCGAAAATAAAAATAATTGTTGTAATTTCAATCATAAACAACTATTTTATGCATATAAATTTCATGAGTATAAAAACAGACCTTATTGTGCTCTGTTTTTCCATGAAAAGTTTGCCTGTTACGAGTGTGTCTAGGAAAGGCAGCATTTTGCATTGCTGTACCATGCGTATTTAACACTACAGCTGATGGCACAGTTTGTGCATCTGAGGAAGGCTAAATTGAAGAAACTGTTAAAATGATGGAAAGATGGATCAATATTTCCAATTATTAGTGTTCCAAAAAACTAATCGATTTAGCTTTTACTGCGATTTGATATTCTCAGGGATAATAACAATGAATACTTTGTTTTTTTTTTTTTTTTTAAAGTAAACTATTAACCAATCCATTTCTGATGTCTTCCACTAATTTAACTGCTGTCATATATATTTTAAGAAATCAGTATTGAATAAATTTCACTTGGAAAAAGGAACATACTGATGTCACCGAAACAGGATTCAGAGTTGTGCCAGTAGCAGATTTAGTCAACTTTGGACTATTATTCTGTGAATGTGTCAACAATGCTGATGGTGATGTTTCATTAATTGCTAAATTTTTGATAACAGTTTGTGCAGATGTGCTTTGATGAAGCCTGAAATAGCAAAATGTTGCAATCATGGACTTCAACGAAATCAAGTGAAAAGAAATATTATCTACGTACTATTATAAAATACCGAAATCAGTGATTTATTAAAAATCAATTCATGTATTAAATTTCATTTAAAAGCAGAAATTCTTAATGAGAGTCAGTAAGTAATCTAAAATACATCATTAATGAAATACCTCATTTCTAGTAAGGTAATGGAAAATGAATCAAATCTAGGCTTTTTAATACGAACTGATCAACATTAACAACAATGTTTTTGAAAGATCTGCAGTGATCCACATAAATGAGATCCACATAAATTTTTTTTTCTCCAGTCATTCAGATTAAGGTTATTTTTCTGAATTCTCGAAAATATCCAAGAATTTGAAACTTGCTTGCAGTGCGAGCCTAATTTCATAAAATGAAATCCATGAAAAAAGTAACCAAGTGGCGCTTTAAATCGGCTTTTAATCCCAAAAACGATGATTCGTTACTTGAAGTCCAAAAGAGAAGACAAGCAAAATATTATTTTATAAGAGTAAATATTGAATTTTACATATGACTACAGCAAATACAGCAAAAAAAAAAAAGAGAAAAGAATATCAATCAAAGTATATCTGCGGTTGTTCCAAGAAATGGCAATCCGCTGCTCCTAAAGGTTCTGGAACAGTTTTAAACAGAAGATATTTTAAATATGGATATGAAGATAGATTCTTAATTTCTGAAAATTCTTCTGACTTCTCCAATTCTACATATTCGTAAGACAAAGATTTCGAAAGTGTGTTTGATTTCGATGAAGTATCAGTGAATTTTTGATGAATGCCACAGTCTTGTTCATCAGAAATATGAGAAAATCACCAACACATGACAGATAACAATCCTTAGCAACACAATCATTTCAACACCAGAAGTAAAACATGCATTGACTTCAAAGTAAAGAAATTTCACACTATCCATAAGCATATATCAAGTTTTTGAATAAATCGTTTCTGGGTATTTCAGAATCAAATCGCAATAACTTATATTTGGAACACTTTTCTCACAATACACCAAAAATATCCGGTAATTCCCCCAACAAAACTTTTAACAAATCATTTACATACTTTTCCTCTTTTTTTTCCGGCTGTTCCAATATTGTGCCGGCTGTTGATGCAGATGATTGCTGCCGTGATATCGCGGTAACATCTGCATCATCGGCATCACTACCACCATAACGACCAATATCGATGCCTTTATCAGTAGGTGAATGTGTTGCAACTATTGATTCAGCTTCCCTGCTATCACCATTACTATTTAACACTTCACCGTTTTCATTTTCATCCTCCTTAATCGACGGCTCATTTGGTGTCGCCGAAATAGAACCGCTTTTCTAAAAATGAATTTTTCAAATTCAAACGTTTTCAAGACATTCGAAAATTTGTATACGTGAAGAAAACAAAGAAAAAATCGAAAACATTCACAATCCAGCAATCAAAATACCTGTAGCGATACGATCTTCTGCTGTACCGGATTTGAAGAAAATGGCGAACTTGTGGTACCACGAGCAGATGACGATCCACTAATATTCTTGGGCAAACCTTTCGTACTGCAAAACATCAAATCACGCTTAAATGACGCATGATGCATCTATACATAATATTTTATATTTATAGCTCCTCATCTTAAAAGCCTAATTCGGATAATTTTACTTAATTCTTTTGTATTTCTGAAATTGTAATGCTAACACGACTTCGTGTCCCTCAATTTTTATGGCTGACCGATGCAGTGATCGAAAAATATGATTTATATAATAATAAACTCACTCAATCGTCGGATAAACGAATCGTGGCCCAGCTGATAAAATTCCTCTGGTCCCTAAATTAGTTATTGGTGCCTGTGTTGGTGCGGAACCTTTCCTAAATCCAGCAACAGGAACAGCAGCAGGTTGCACACCACTTCCGACAGCTTGTACTACATTTGACGGATAGTTGGATACTGAAAAAAATTATTTTATTACCCAATAGCTTTTCTAAATCCATTAACAGGACCAGCAGCAGGTTGCACACTGCTTCCGACACGAAAATAAATAAAAGAGTGATTTTACTCAAAATTAAACGATCATTAAGAGAATTAAGATCACAAAACTTCTATATTACAAAATAACATACGCATATGACCAGGCTGCATACTAAGAGCTTGTCTGCCGCCAGCTGGACCAACGACATGCCTCATCGTAACCGGTGTAACACCAGACATAACTCGTTGTGTTCCAGGTGGTGCTGTGACATGAATTTCCGATGGTAAAAGAGTTGTTGGAAGCTGAGCAGCTGGTGCAATCGTTTGCTCCTGCGATCCACGTCGTGTCTTTACTGATGGTACCTGAGCTGACGTTGAACGAGGGACAAATTTCTGAGTCTGAAAAATATTTGTTCAAGTTCAAGAGAATATTTGTCCAATATTTGAAATATTCGAAAAGGTTCTCAATATTTTCTTCAGTTAAATTTTAAGAATTCAGAAGTTTACCATAGCAAAACCAGCAGAAGCAGGAGGTTGGGTATGCAGATTTTGACCTTGTGTTACTCCATGAGCAACACTTTGTACTGACGAAGGATTCAGTTGAGCGTTTAAGATAGCTTCACTATCAAGCTAAAAATTTTGAGGAAATGAAATGACTTAACTAAATACATTCAAAGATTAATACTACTTTCAGTTACAATCATTAGCTGCTTTGAAAAATTAAAGGTTACTGAATTCAAATAAGCTGCTGTTAACTTAATTTAGCCTGATAACAACTAATCATAAAACCATATAGTAAACTCATAAAAAATGTTTGTAATGACTGCCCTAAAGCGGATACTTATTTTCAATTAAAATGATCACAAAAATCCTTGAACATATTCGAAAATTTTACCTCGCGTTTTTTCTCCCCCAACAAAATGTAGATGGCATGAAGATCATCGAAACTACTTTTATCGAGCGATACCACTATTGCACTACGATTGTAACCCATTTGTTGGATAACGGTTATTCGATTTTCATCTTTAACATCCTTTGGTGGTTCCACATACGGTTTCAATTCATCATCTTCATAACCTATATTCATCCATCTGAAAGAGGAAATCATTAAAATATAAGACATAATTTTGACTTTTTTCTCATTAATGATTCTTTGAAACATAAGTCTCTATGTTCAAAGGAGAACTAATTGACCAAAAATTTTTAATGAGAACATTGTAAAATAGAAAATGACTCACGCCGACCTATCTTTCATAATTGCTTCTAGTGTTCCTCTACGAGCTGGATTTAGTACGAGGAATTTCTTAAGAAGATTTTCACAGTCAGTTGACATATAAAACGGTATTCGATATTTTCCTCTTAGTACTCTCTCTCTTAATTCCTGAAAAATTTGAAGCTAAAAACACTGACACTTATTCTGTTTTTCAAAACATTTAATTTATTAATTTGCAACAAACACAAAAAAATAGCGTAAAAAAAAGCAAAAATGAAGTACCTTCAAATTTTGCCCATCAAAAGGTAGGCTACCCGATACAAGAGTGTATAAAATAACTCCTAAACTCCAAACATCCACTTCTGGTCCATCATATTTTTTTCCTTGAAATAGCTCCGGAGCTGCGTAAGGCGGACTACCACAGAATGTGTCTAATTTGTTACCTGAAAAAAGTATTATATCTACAAGACATTAATATTCCAAAACATGTTTCGATATTCTACTTATAGAAGAGTGAAATCAGGTGATGACCACAAAAAAAAAAAAAACATGATCACAGGAAGAACATAGATCATATTATACTTAAAGAAACTAAGGAAGTTTAACTGATTAAATGCAATAAATTAAAATAGCTTAAATTAGCATAAATTAATAAACTAGACAAAAAAAATAAATAAGAAATATTACCTATCACAAATTGGTTGCTGAATCCAAAATCAGCAATTTTGATATTCATATCAGAATCCAACAGTAAATTTTCCGCCTAAAATACTTTTTTTTATGTCTTTAAAGCTCAAAGCTCATACATTACAACTTTTTTCCCAGAGATTCATTCACAATTGTGCCCATCATGTTACTACATCAACAAATGAGATAAATCGATGAATTACATCGGATGCAGATTCATATAACAGATGCTCTTTCAAATTTTCATAAATTTTACTGTTGTAGTGAAATGATTTCTTAGCTACTGCTTTAGCATAATAACCTAACAAAAGAAATTACCTTCAAATCCCTATGTATAATATTTTTTTGATGCAGGTATTGCACAGCTGACACTATTTGTCGAAATTTGGCTCTTGCTTCCTTTTCTTTCATTCTACCATGAGCTACCAAATAATCGAAAACCTAAAAACAATGTAATAGAACTTTTGGGAAAAACCGATCTGCAGTAATCGATAGCTGAAAACGCCGTATGATAAACTGAAAAGTTCATGCTAGTTACAAAAAAAAAAAATAATCAAACATATGAAAATAAAAGTCTACATAAAAAATATGAAAACAGAACATTTACACTTAATAAAGTTAAGAACCTTACCTCTCCACCACTCGCATATTCCATTACAAGGTACAATGTATTTTCACTTTCCATCACTTGGTAAAGTTTCACTAAAGCATATTACTAAAAGCCGTTTGAAAAAAAAAAAATTTTCTGCCCAATATCTTCACTCTTCTCTGCTAAACAACGAAATCTTTAAAATTCTTTTTTCGAATACTTGAATCTCTCTGAGCTAACTTCAATTATTCGAATTTGCAAATTTTAACGTAATTAAATTCCAGCTTATGCAACATGGAAAAACAAATTCGATTAGTTCACCTATAATGGAAATATTATCTATAACATACCAATGTTTGGATGATCCAACTGTTTCATTATTTTAACTTCTCGATACAACTGAAAAACAAATACATTAGCATCTAACAACAGAGATATTTTTGCAGTTGAAAAAAATTACGAATAAAATCATTTCCTTCTCTTTTAATAATGAAGAAATATGTGCAACCAAACCTTATGTAGACTGCCTGGATTGAGAGCAGTTTTATCAATTATCTTAATCGCAACTTCGATACCCGTAGGAATGTGCTTGGCTAGCTTAACCTGCAAATGAGCAAAATAAAAAAAAAGCTCCAATTAATTCTTTGTTTATCTATCGTGCTTCATGCTGCATCAAATTAAAACTTTCTGAAGTGGAAAAATAAAATAAGCGATCATCTGATTTTTCGCGGAAATAGTCATAAAAACTTTTGAAATTATTTTTCAAACTATTTTGATTGAGCGATAATTCTAATTTTATCACTAGAATAATCTGAACTGTGATTTCGAGATGATTCTAGTAAGATTCAACTGCAATTAACAATCATTCGATATTAATATACAAAATCTATTAACTGCTGTCATTTCCATAAAAATCATATATGTTAGGCAATTAATATGTGAAGCAAAAGAAATCTTAAAGACGAACTTTGGCAAAATTTCCTTTGCCAATTGTTTTGAGCAATTTATATTTTCCAATATGTGGGTCATCAGTGGTTCGCGATTCTGAGGTCGCGAACCTGCTTGGCAGTCTTCTTTGCAGACGTGTCGCATTTAGATTTGAAGAACGATGATTTCCATGAAATCCACCACCAGTACCATGATGAGAGCTTGAACTGAATATTTGTTATAATTGTTAGAGATGATTATTAGTGTAATGATTATTAATCTTAATGAATACGTAAATTTCAATCACAAATGTTATTGCTGATGGACTTAAAATTCTTCAGTACTGATCTTTTCAGGTCTTCTGGCTATTTCCTATTTCAGGTAACGCATCCTTCCAAATAATTGTGATAATGCATGATTGTAAATAATCAAGATTTTAAAGTCTAAATGTAAGCTTGATTAACATAATTATAATTTCACTTCCCGAAAGAACTATGATATTAGTTTATTCAACATGAAATAAGAGCAGCACCTTGGGTGAGCTCCATGATGAGAGGATATTTGTGTACCAGTATGTGAACCATTGCCTCCAGCAGTGGTATGATGATGAGAATTGGAAGATGACGGTGCAGTCATTGGTGTATGCTGTACCGTGGTCGCCATTCGAGTTTGTGATTCTAATGGTAGGCGACAAAAAGCACTGGTCGGTACTCTGATTGAAGAATAAGATGTCTTCTGCAAAAATATAAATACTGGTCATTTTTGTCAAAATTCACAAAATACCACCGCTTTGGTACATCAAAAACTTTATAATTGAAATCTATAACTTGATAATGTAATAGCAAGTAATTCATTGCCTAAACTATTACTACTTAGAATAATCACTTTTCCACAAGATTGTTTTATTTCATAGGCAACTATAATTTCAGCAATTATAGGTCATATTCAAGGGAATAAATGAATATTAGAAAAATGAGAAACATACATACACATAACATTTCATAGTTCAAAAAGAAAAGGAAAAAGCTAAAATGAATCACTGATTCAAAGATTGTGGATTTTTATGGCTGTCAATAACATTTGGCAAGTAATTCGAAGCATCATTCTCTCTAAGGCACTTCTTACATCTATTCTTTCTTTTCAACTCCTACATTAGGAGGAAAATATGACGTGGCTTATTAATGGCAAATTAAGCAAAGCTGCTTTGTATGTACCCTTGCTGTGATATTATTTAAAATGACGAGCTACCGTAACAAATCCGCAGAGAATACGAAATAAACATTTAGGATGGATCAATTTCTTAGCAGTCAGCACTTGCAACGTAGATAAAAAAGCATTCATTGAAATAGTTTTTATCAGAAAAATAACGTCATAAAATAATTTTTATCACGAAAATAACGTCATACACAGAAAGATAAAAAATAAAAAATATTAAAGCTCTTTTTTACTCTCTCCCACTCTCTCAAAACTCATTTCTATTCATCCAATATCTCTCCAAAAAAAGTAACTTGAATAAGCAATCAAGCATAAAGCTATAATATTCTCATTTATCAGTTTAAATTCTTTTCTAGCAGAACAAAAAAATAAAAAATTTTCCAGTATTTACAATCAGTTAGCTCAATAAATGCATATTTTTGATGTAAACAAGAATAGAAATACTAGGATATTTTACGTGATATTTATTATTACCTGTTTTGTAACAGGTTACTCTATCTACTTTTCTCTTTCTTTTTTGCTAGCAATCTAGTAATCCAAGCACTGCTGTAGGTGGGAAATAAGAAATTGCAATGTATGGCAGCATTAAAATAAAACTTGCCATTCACGTAAATTTTCAAAGCAATGCTTAAATTTCTGGATTGCAAATATATGAATTAATTTGATTAAATTTCAAAATAAATCGAAATTAATACATACATTCTGTCCGTTTGTAGTGGATAATGTTGAAGCAGTATCCTGAGTTTTAATCTTCCGGAATGATTTCCGCACAGGCGGTATGTTACTATTTTTCCTGATTATATTCTTATTTACTGCTTCAGTGCTTGAGCACGAATTCACATACCCCTGAAAAAAAAAGAAAAAAAAAACTAGAAATATGATAAATTATTCAACGTTTTCACAAAGAAGAATATATCACGATATAAGAGAAAAAAGGAAACATCATATATACATAATGTTTTTTATATACTTCAAGTAACATAAGATAATAAAACAATAATGTGTGAGTAAATTTTCAGACATTTTAAAATCAATACAAACAAACTTTTTTTACACATGCTTCTCAACTATCAAAACTGATAAGCGATGAAATTATCAGAGATATCAAATAAAGACAAATCACACATTAAAGTATTTGCTAATCAACACCAACCAACATCATTGGTCGTCTATACAAACCAGAAACATAAAACGTGAAACTAATGAGAAACTGAATTTAATAGTGGTTAGCATTCAGAATTCAATTAATATCAATTCAAGCGTAATAATCAGGCTAGAAATATCACTGAGAATAATCCCAATACGAAGTGATATATATTCAAAAAACTATCATTTAAGCATTGCTTACGTGAAATATTCCACGTTCTAAACGTTATTATTCCGTAAATTTTTCTCCTTAATAGATACGAATTTAATGAAGTTTTCTACAAATTTAACAAAAAATTTATACCACTTATTTTCGATTAACACTTGATCGGTCCATTATCACGTTTCAACTTTCGAATATTCCAGTCAAAGATTAAATAGATCATTAATTATTGATACACAACAGATACGAATGATACGTTATGAAATGTTAAAAATTGCAGCACAAAATCTAACAGAAGCTAAATAGATCCATTTGTATTTGTATCAAAGCTAAATAGCTTATTAAAATAATAAACTGAGATTATTTATCTCAGTTTGTTATATTTTATCTAACTTAAGCTAAGAATTTAGGCTTAATCTAAAAATGTTAACTTTTTTATATAAAATGCTAAGAATTTGACAAAAATGCCTAATAAGCTTAAATGAAATATTAAAGTAATAAAAGAAGCGAACAAGAAGAAAATTTGTCTCCAACAAATGCTAAATGACTGTCCGGTAGTTATCGAGTCGATAACCTCGTTCTAGTTGAATGATTTCTGTATTTGTATTGTGTATATATGTATGTCTGTGTGTATTTATGAATCTATGATTGTATGCATATATATATGTGTGTGTGTATATAGTATGTCAATACATACACACACACACACACCCACCTGTATGCATACACCCACCTGTATGCATGAACAGATACACTTTATACAACCTGTTATTCATCGTTGTCTGTGTGTGAAGTCAACATAGAAACGTTTCATCTGAGCCATTTGAAAGATTTGACAAAGCAATAGTTGCCAGATGATCTGAGGAGAATACCTTCTATTACAACATTAATTTATACAATATTATCATAGAAATACGAACAAAAAAAAAGTTCTAAATGAACTATTGAATGAATTATTAATTGTCACTCATTTTAATCTTTGATTTTTTAGAAAAATGATAAAAAAAAGTTCAATAGAATTGAAGAAAAAACGAACAAATATGCAAATATTGGAGAAGAGAATTATAGCATTTTTTGATGACATTAAATCAATCTTATAAGAATCAATTAAAATTGACAAATTTTACCATTTTATATTTATCTTACACATCGAGCATACATAATTCCTTCTCCTTTTTATTCACTTACTCTTTACTTAAATTATTTTCATAAGTAAATTTACAACAAATTTTAGATTAAAAGTATAACAAATTTTAGATTAAAAGTATAACAAATTTTAGATTAAAAGAAATTATCCTAAAGTCTGAAATGTTGAAAAAGATTTTTTTTAAAAATGAAATAAAATTTTTTGAATCTCCATTTTTCTAATGTCCTCCAAAATAATTCCTCGTTAACCTATAACGTATACTGAAGTTATATTGTATCATTTGTGATTTGCAAAAGTCATATTGTTTCAAAAATTAACCTACTAATCTTCTAATATGCATTGGAAAACATAAAAAAAATTATTTTCTTATTCATTCAAACGATCATCAGAATCTTTGAGTCATCAAACTAGCTAAATAATTTTAATATTCAATTTTTTCAACAAAGGAAATTAAATTCAAATTAAATGATTCAATATCAAATGAAAAATATCCAATGTTAATGCATATTGATTTGTTTCATTTGCAAATCAAACAATGAAATAAATTGAAATTTGATCGCTATGAATTCCAATGATAATTTTTAAATTTAAATGTTAAAAAAATTTTCAGACTGATCGTTTCAGAATACTTTCTCATCTTTAGTTTGCTTATCACACTTTCTATATAAATCTCAATAGAGTAGTTAATAATTTTAAAATTCTCAGTGTTCAATCAAAAGACCGACAAGAAAGAAAGGAATAACTTTTTATATCAGTAGTCATCTTCCATCATTAATAATAACAGGTCAATCATTTGCCTTTTATCGAAAAATTATCAGAATTTAAAACTGTCATTTCTTTTTTTAGCCTCAACTTCTAATTTTCTTATTTCTTCTCCATCTGATTTTTACTCCAACTCATATAACTGCGCCATCTCATTGTCGTTTCAGTTGATAACGAAACTATGGACAAGAAGTGAAAAATTTTCTCACCAGATTAATTTACAATTTTCAGCGCCGAAAAATCATCAAAGTAATTTTGTTCGGTAAACAATTTACCTTAACACTGTGAAATAAAAAGAATTTTTAAATTGTACAGTAAGGTTTACTTTTTTCTTTTTTTAGCTTTTCTTCAGTTATTTCCAATAACTGATTTAAATAATTTCAAAATTTATTGTTTATTATATATGCATGAAGGTTATCATTTATCCATATTATATGAGTATTATCATTTCGCTCACTAAAATAGAGAAAAGATTTCGAATTTTCAATTATCAAAAATTTAAATCAAAGTAGTAATTCATCATCACGCAAATGGTCTATTTCCTTACCTACTTCTTCACATATTACCTTTTCTTAAATAAACAATCGAAAAAATCAGGTCAGAATTTGGAAATTTTGATTTATAAATCATGATTCATACATTTCCATTATTGATATCTTCTTACAAAATGAGTTTTTCATTGATATAAGCTGAGAAGGAATAATAAAATAGGGAAATGAAATACAACTTTATTTTGCGAATAACAAAACTAAAATTAATACTTAAAAAAATCTTCAATCATTTAAACACTAAGCTTTGATTATTTGCAAGTTTTGTACATTTCCCATTACAATTTGAGACTTCAAATAATAGTTGACAGATATTTTCATTCCTAACTTTCTTTTCCAAGTGTTTAAGAATTGCAATCTTTTCTATATGTTAATGAGATCATTTAAAAATTGCAATTTTAATCCTAATTAAGTCAAGCTTTATCATGAGGAAAGAAAGTTTCATTCATATTTTCATCTAAAACCAAACATGTAGCAAATTACCAGCCTTTCTGTCAGTAAATCTTGCTAAGAAGATTAGATATGGTTACATTGTCACCATTCACAGTTCATAGTTACTATTAGTTCATCGAGGTTATCGATATTACTTATTTAAATTGATTCATTTCCAGTTAATAATTAAAACAAAATATATTTAAATTCTATAAATAATGCTGGTTAATGCGTAATTCACTGTTTCCGTATTTCTTTTTTTCCATTTTGAAAAGATGGAATGATTTTACTTCCTATTGTAAAATTTCGTTCATTGTGAAATTTTTACAGAAAATTAGTAAAATGCTTCAGGATAAACAAGAATGAAGTTCAGCAGGAGAAAATTAACTACTAAGCCAAGATCAGATGGCTTCGAAATACCCATTATCAAGCGTAGACGAATAGGATGAACAACGGGATACCGGTATTTTTAATTATCATTAAAAGAAGAGAATTCAAAATTAAATGCTAATTTCTACAGAACGTAGAACTTTTATGGAAGTGATTTTACTTCAGGGATAGGATTCTGTTTTGATTATTTGTTTAAAAGTCTCTGAAAATTCGATATTGCCCGCAGGAGAAACAAAAATAAAATTCAGCAGGAACAATTTAACAATTAAACTAAGATTAAGGGCCTGAAAATATTCGTTCTCAGCAACATCCATCATTTCGATTCTTTCTCTTCAAAAAAAAAAAAAAAAAAAAAGAAAAAAAAAGTGGTCGAAAAAATTTTGGGGAAAATTTGAAAATAAATTAACAATTAACAGAAGATAAATTATGTTCAAATCATGCAAATAATAACAAGAAAAAACCAAACCATGAACAAAAATAAAAAAAAACGAAAAAAAGAAATAAAAATCAGGAGAAAGTTTTAAAAAAAATTTGAGAATAAAATTTTAACCAGTCGAAATTATTTGACAAGTGAAAATTTATATAAAAGCATTAATCAAAATTTATTTTTCCAATTTTGTTCATCCAAGAAATAAAACTTGCTTGGAAAATTCTGTCAACTTTAAAATTTCGAAAAGGACGAGGAAATAAAGAAGAAAAAAAAATCAATTTGCTATTCTGTAAATCTGGATATTTGCCCTTGCAATACTGTTTTATTTCGATATTTTTTTTCGGGAAAAACTAACAATTAGTTCATATTCAAGTTTAAAAAATGAAAAAAAAATTGATGAAAATAGCACAAAATGTAGGCGACATATTTGGAAGCGGAGAAACCATACCACAAAAGGCACAACGATCACAGCAAGATACCGTAACCTTTCGCTTTAATTCATTATCCTTATAAAAGATGATCAATGATAATTCGTATCATTGATGATAATCAGTAATTAATTGATAAAAAAAATTAATTAACAAAAAAAAAGTTTCTTTCTTTTCTTTAAAAGTAAGAAAGAAAATTAAATCTTCATGGGATATTCATAATCGTAAATTAATTACATAAAATTTCATCAGTGAAAAGTGAAAAATATTCGGGAGAGATGAAGCTTATTGCACATTGTGCGCTATATTTTATAGCATATATATAACGAATTCCATTGTTATCAGTGATGAAAAAAAACCCTTCGAAATATTTCTTCTGAAATTTAATTGAAATATTTTTCACTAAATTTAACCACAAAAAAGAAAAGTAATAAAGAAAAATTTTTAGAAATTTACCTAATTTTTAATAACAGTAATTGCAATAATTACGGAGAGTTAATTTGAAATGGTCAGTGATGTGAATGGTGAGGATAAATGGTCAGTGATATGAATGGTAAGGATAAATGATCAGTGATATGAATGGTGAGGATAAATGGTCAATGAAAAAGAAATAAAATGAAACAGAAAGCAAAATGCTTTATAGGACCATCAATAAATAACAACTAGGCAACAACAATTATAATTAATGCCTATAAGATGAGACACTTCTAATTCATTGATTTATTGATGAAATATTGGAAATGTATTGCTTAACTATTATATAATTATATCAATATGTTTCTAGAAATAATTAATGCTGAAACTACAAATCCATAATTATCAGCTGGCTAGACTCAACATAGTGAAATTTCAAATCTGATAAAATCTGCACTTTTAGTCTATTTGTCAAAAGACATAACAAAATCAAATATAGGTCATTCAGTGACTTTGAAATTATCAACACTAAATAATGCTTATCTCAAGTGAGAGGAAAAAAGAATAATGCAGAACTATAACGTATCTAAGCGACCTTGGTATTATTGTTATTATTATTATTAGCTATCACCCGAAGATACGGTAGAAAAAGCTTAATGACTCCTGTTATGCTTTCACAAAATACATTCAAATATTTGTAATCCAGATATTTAAATTATAATCTAAAAATTTTAATTTTGTCCAAATCTAGAATAAATTAAGTTAGCCTAATTAGATTAGCCTAAATTAATAAATTAGAACGGGAAAGTCAAGTAAATTTCAATAGTACAGAGTGCTGAGATTATTGATTATTTGATAAGAAGAAAAATTGTCAAGATTAAAATTTATGCTAAAATATTTTAATAATTTTAAAATAATCTTAACATTTTCAATTTGATCGATTAGTCAATGCGAATAAACTTTATCAAATTGCCTAAATTGGGAAAGAAAAGATTACAACGGAAAGAGCCTACGAAAACAGTTGTTGCAGTCATTTCAGCAACATATGTCAACGTTTCCGGTTAAATGTAACAATTAAAAGAAAATTAGAGCGATAAAAGGAAGTATGATAGCGTTGCATATGTATCCGAAAAGTGTGAATAATATAAAAGATAATATTATATTACTAAGTGACATCTAGCAAATATCAACACCGTAATCTAATTTATGTCAAGCTAATCAATTTCTTCTATCAATACTTACTCTAATTAGCATCTATAATACGCAAAGTCTATGAAATACTTTACATTTTTATAGGAAAGAGAATGAAGAAAACAGCACTTCTTGAAAGACTACTGGAGAAAAAATTATAATAACATATTGGATTTAGTAGTATGTGATAAAGTTCTCTAATGATTTTCAAAATTTTATGATATATTTCGTACTATACAACAACTAATGACTACTAATTACAGTTTCCCGATTGATTAACACAATTGATTTGAATGACGATAATGATCGTTTAAATATACTGCAATTTTCAAACAATAATTTTTTGCTATCAAAAAACTTAGAAATTTCATTCCAGTTAATGATGGCCAGAAAAATTGCTATGTGTCATCCTAATTAGTGTACAATCAACAAATTTCTTTTCATCAATTCTAGATGTGGATTAAGTGTATGATCCGGTCTGTTAACCGGTGAAAAAAAAAAATACGACAAGAGGAAAAACAGGAATTAAAAATTTTTCATATGAAATTACACAGGTATGATATGAAGTAGATGCAAAAATGACTCATCTAATGAAATTGCTCTCAGGCAATGTTACAATGAAAAGTTTCTGTAATCAAACAGGTAACAACAATGAGTAATTTCCCTTCAACAGATAGCATTTAAACATATCGATACCAATGTATTATTCATCTTAATTACTCATCAATTAGTCGATAGATTTAAATCACATTGACGAAGAGTTCTTTTCATATTGTAAAGTTAACAATGAGCTTTAAATGACCTTCCGTTTTATGAAGAAATACAGTCAATGATGATATTACCATTTCTTTCACAATTTTCAAAATACTTTTTATATCATTTGATAACATTTTAATAATACAATAATTGGCAATTACTACAAAATATTAATATCAACAGCACTCCAAAGAAACCTCAAACAACAACCTAAGGATGTTCAGTCCTAGAAAGAAAAATCAATAAAATAGAGCAAGAACTATCAAAATTAGAAGAATTTCTGATAGATTGTTAAACTAGAATTCTTAATTTTTCAAACTGTCAAAACTTCAGGTTTCAATATTTGCGGAATTGTCCACCGCAATATATAGCAACTAGCTGTACGTTGTTTATGGTCACTAGGATGATAGAATAAGATGAATAGGCCTAATCCTATGAACTATGTTGAAGATTTAGAAAGATAAATAAAACTGTGATGAGAAGCATATAAAAACTGCAATTTTAGAGCAAGAAAAATCAATAACTTTTTTTTTTTTTTTAAAAAAAAAGCGGAAGAAATTTAGCTTAGAACTTTTGTAGTTCCATAAATATGAAGTAGCTATGTGTATAAATTGAATTGACGAAAAGGATTTCATCTTGTTAGATGGAAAATGATAGAAATATTCAAAGTTAAATGATTTTAATGAAATACATAGACACATCTGAAGTACATCAAATAAGCGATAAACCAGGAAGAGAATAGGCCGAAAGTACATTTCATATTAAAATAAATATATGCTTAACTTAAACTAAAATTACAATTATTATAATTCCTATCTTTAAGATACAGTCATAGGATATAGTAGAGAAGCTAGAGAAAGCAGTTTTAAATCTTTTGATAAGATTACTTTTAATTTCAATTTCAATTCCTTATCTGATAATTCGATTAAGACTTTTTAGTTTTTGTAAATGATAATTTTAAAGAATGACATCGCTCACACTTGGAAAGTTCACTCACATCAGCATTGTCGTGTCCGATAGTGAAATTTGAATGAATTGAAAAAATTGTTGAACAACTCAATTATACTGGTTGGAAAAATGTAAAGCAATAGAGATAGTTGATAGAAGAAGAAGAAGAAGAAGAAGTGAACTGAAATTAAAAAAAAAAAAAAAACTTTCAGAAACCGAAATAATGAGGGAGAAGAGTGAAATAGCGCGGCATTTTTATGGCACTTTGCAAGCTAGGAAAAAGAGAATAAATCAATGAATTGGTCAATTAACCTAATATGTTCGATGAAAATGAGCCTAAAATGCTTATCAATATGGAGGGAAAAAAAAATTGCAAAGAACAAAAAAATTAGATAAATGATTCGATTGCTATGAAATGCTTACAATAACAATTATCTGAGAAATTTATCAAAACTATTTGTTATTTACAAAAATTTTCCACATGACAATCATACACTATTTACTTCATTAATATTCTTAACATTATTTATGTCAAAAAATTGAAATTCATCAATAGAGATTAAGTAAAGTAAGGTGTATTAAGTAAAGTAAAATAAAAGTATTAAGTAAAGTAAAATAAATGTATTAAATAAAGTGAAGTAAAGTATATTAAGTAAAGTGAAATAAAAGTATTAAGTAAAGTGAAGTAAAGTGTATTAAGTAAAGTGAAGTAGAGTGTATTAAGTAAAGTGAAATAAAAATATTGAGCAAAGTGAAATAAAAGTATTAAATAAAATGAAGTAAAATATATTAATTAAAATAAAATAAAAGTATTAAGCAAAGTAAAGTGACGTAAAAGTAGTAAGTAAAGGTGTGTATACTAAACCCAAATGATAATACTTTCAATAAATTGAACCTTAGTCAAAATAAGCTAGTTAAGTGTATGCATTTTGAAGTATTTTTTTTGTTAGTAAAGTAAAAAGCATAAATGAACTTTTCTGGCTAATTCATCATCTTGTCATAGAAACCAAAGCAAAAATATATACGACATTTTATTTAGCAATGTGCTCTTGCTACTACCCCTTCCTTGTTCCATCCATTAAGATGAAAATGAAAATGAAACGAAAACAGACAACAAATTTTTACGGCAATCTCTTCCTTGCTTGGTGGTACCTTTGTTGTTATCTGTACCGGAAATTTCATACAAATTATCACATTCCGATTTTTACTTTAGTTTAAAAGATAGAAATCAGGACAGCAAAATCAATCGATGAAAACGAATGTCAATGAATATTATTAGAGCAGGTGGAAAATGCGAATGTATGTGCGTGTATGTCTATCTGTCTGTATATGTGTATGTATGTATGTATGTATGTATGTATGTGTGTATGTATTATATGCGATACGAAGAATTCCTCTATATCGGATACACATATATATGTATATGTGACAGCTTATATACATACACTATACATACACATACACACACACACATACATACAATATACAAATTTCAATAAGCCTTTTGGTGAATTTAGATAAAATATGTTTGTTGGTGGTTGAACAACAACAATTGCGCACAGCCGTACACATACACACACACATACACACACAGACAGACACATACATACATACAAACATATACACATACATAATACACAGATAGACATACCGCACACATAAGCTGCTAGACTAAAAGACGAATGTTGTGTAAAGGAAGGTGGTAGGAGGGGACCCCGATACACAACTTCCTGCTCGTTCACGCCACACCATCCTATTTGCACTCCTGAAGTCGCCTATCCTCTACCAGGTTGTCACCCTGCACGCTCCATTTTGACAGTGGCTTATTTTGCATATATTGCAATGGGTCTACTCCTCTCTCTAAGTATAAAATATAAACTTTCCGCTGTGCGGGGGCTTTCCTTCATAATGTTAACGCATTCATTTGGTGACAACAAACCTATTCAACAGCGACCTTACACTGTACAACATGACAAAACAAGAGTGACAGCACGAGAAAGGGAGAGAGAGGAGAGAAGAAAAGATGAGAAGTGGTTGATTGCAGTAAGCTGAGAATTTGAAAACATCAATTTTAAATTATTTCAAGAATATCTAATAACAAATGAAGAGATGATGGATAAAAAGGAAGAAGTGTAAACAAAAGGAAGAAGATGGAAAAGTGAATTTGAGAGAGATCATTTAAAAATGACAGAAGAGAAGAGTTTAAAATTTAAATTGCTCACAAATAGGCATCAAACTATCAAGTTATATTTGAATAAATAGCAAGAATGAATTGACATAATGTGGAAGTGTTCTGTGCTATAATTTCATCGTTCTATTTCACTCAATTAGCTGCCTGCTGATCAATTGGTCAGTTGGTCAATTTTTCGAAAGCTTCCATTAAAATTATGCAACCTAAATGAATTTAGTAATATCAATAAACAAGCATAAATATACAAAAGTAAATTATATTTTTTTTAACACAGTTTACTTGATATGCTTTAATAGTGTGCATAGTTATGATTACAATGAATTACCGCAATGATTACATCGGATTACCGGAATGATTACATTGAATTACCGGAATTAAATTACCGGACAAAATGATGAAATTTTGCAACGTTAAAACAGTGAAAATGATATATACTAACAAATGGAGTTGATATCACAAAGAGATTTTGGTATGCATGGCAACAAGTGTTCGATAATCGCAAAGACCATATAGCAATGGTTAGCTTCTTTAACCTCTTTGATGACTAAAGAAAATTTAGTAAAGCTTCATCTCCAACCCAATGGATATATGCATAAATCAAAAAATTCCTACAGGATAGTTTGTACAATCAAATATCAGGTGGTCACTCCTCTATGCATATCCACTAGCTACTACGATCAGCAACTACATTATTTCCTCGCTTACCGCACTGCTACAATGATCAATAGACACATTATTCCCTCGCTTATCGCCACCCTTCCCATCACCATTGTTCCAAACTGGACAAAGGATGACCTTCATTACGAGATATATCAACAAAATGATAATGAACTATGAATCGAAGTGAATAACGACGATTTATAAAGTTAAAAGTAATCGAATTGTTTATACGTTGTATAAATCAAGTCATTTTTCTTATTGCATATCAATTCACTTACTGTAAACTACAAAATTTTATATGATATTACAATGAAATAAACTTCTATTGCCAACTAAACGACAAGAAACTAAAGCTTTCCTAAGACAATTATACGTAAAACTAATAATATTTGGTAAAAACTTTCAATAATATTTCGAAACACAGTAATACTGCATAGTTAAAAACTAGAAATCAATGCAGTTTGTGCAAAAATAATTTGAAATCGGAAAGTTTGATAGATTAATTATTCACTTAGAAATTCATTAAGCATTGAGAATTTAGGAATGACACAAATCATAACTGACATAAATATTATTAAACAGGATAGCTGTAGCGAGATATATGTGAGGTGTCATTAAACAGCAATAGCTGATAGAGCTATAAGTTGATAAATTTTAAATAACAAAAGCATTTCAGTTAAAAGTACATTTAGTTTTGAACAGTAGTTTGCTAAAGTTTCCAATGACTAATGGAATTAACAAATCAAACGGTTAGCTCAAAATCCATCATATTACAATCGATCTTATCGAATAAGAAATATATTGAAAGCACATGCTGCAAAAAATTTTCTGATACTGCTTAAGAGATTTATATATGAATAATAAAATCAAAAAAAAAAAAAAATAGGAAATTGAAAACTAGGAACTAAATTACACAGGAAAATGAAAGTTATGCTCAGATGGTCTATTAAAAGTTAGTAGCCGGAATCGATAGGATAGAAATATTTGTGAATTTATAGGTACACAAGGCAATTAAAATAATTGCAAAGTGACGAAAAACAGTGAACAAATTAAAATGAAATTATTTGGAATAATCTAAACTAACTTAGTAAAATAGGTTAAAATCTAAACTAAATTAACTTAGTAAGTTAAAAACACAAGTTAATATTACCATCTCTGAGTCTTTGAGGGAGCACTAATAAAGATGAAGTCGAAGTTTTTTTTTTTTTTTTTTTGTATGATATTCAGGAAACTACGGGTCATCTTTAATTTTGCAAAAATTTATTAATCATTTTATTGAAAAGAATGAAGGAAAACGGAAAAAAGGCAATAATAGCGATAGATGATGAATGCAATTATTAATGATGATAGCCAGCAGATTCCTTGTTTATCTAAAAAGACAGATATTTAATAGAGATATGAGATTAATTAACCATTAGCATGTTTTAGCTATAACAAGATAAAGTGTAAAGGAAATGAGTTAGTAAAATCTGTTCAAATAAATAAATGATAAAGAAAATTTTCACAGTTTTTTTTATTCGTTTAATTCTTCTAAAAATATCGCTATGAAGTGATAATTGAAATTATTTTTTTTTTTGGTTGTCACTTATGATTCGAATAGTTTTTTTATTTCTACTCTTATGCAATTCATTAATCAATTATTCAATTATTACAGGAGAATAATATTAGCACAGTATATTATCGTATTTGCTAGCCAATCAGTAAGCTCATTTATATCGAAGAGCACAAGAGAAGTTTAGCTATGCAAAGCGAAAAACTTTCTGTAATTTATAAAAGACAAATGACAAATTCTTTTTATCACAAGTAACATTCAATAATCAATTTTTCTCTCTTTTTTCATTTTAAAATGCTTCAACGAAACATGCAAAGAGGAAGAATTGAAGAAGCAAACAAAGATTTTGAAAATTGATAGTTTATTTTGAAGAATTATTTGACGTATTTCCTTCACTACTAACTAAACAATTCTGCTTAGTCAATGCTTTATCTATACATTCTTGACTATAAAGTTCCAATATGACAAAACAATTATAATTTCCGATATCGATTTATCCGGGTTGCTATTGTTGTTGTTGTACAACATAATTTTTTAACTTTTATAAATTTCACTGACAATAGATGATCATATTTATCCATTCTAAAGCAAATAGCATTATTTTTTCAATTTTAACTAAAACAAAGAAGAAGAAAAAAAGTGGTTAATGTCACCTAAAGCGCCAGCTGGGACAATTTATTCATAAATGAGTCATTCCACTTCTTTCGTCACATTTAATTTAAAAAAAGAAGGAAAAAACAAAATAAATTACGGTTTGTTTTATATTTCTTTTCCAAATGTGATACAAAATGAGCAAAATATTTCAGCTAAAATAAGTGACAAATTTCATTTTGTAAAAACAAAAAAAAACAATCAAAAATGCAATTTCAAAACAAAAATTGTTCAGGAAACATTAAAAACACGACGATGACATTCATTGGAAGACTGAAAGAAATAAGATGAGATAACCTTCATCAAATGTGAACAGATTATTTCCAGGTAACGATGATAAGAATCAGCAACAGATGGCTAACATTATTACATCTGACAAAAGTTACCGAAGAACTGCAAAAACTACCACAACATCCTGAATGTCTGGATGAAAACGCTACATATTATTGCATCTGACAGAAGTTATCGAAGAAATGCAAAAACAGCAGCAGAACATTCGAAATATCTGAGAGAAAGTGTTTTACGAAGTAAAATTATCAACAGATTCAAATGTCACCAATATCTTCGTCGTTCTCATTCTTACTGTCGCAAAAAAAAAAAAAGAAAAATCATTTTATGAAATAATTGATTGCAAATTCTTAGAATTAGAAAAAAAAAAAACAAATGAGAAATAAGCAGCAAATGGAATGTATAGGTAGGAAAAGAATTTGAAATCATTGAACTTTTTTTTCAAGAAAAAAATAGAAAGACAAAGAAATCGATAAAAAAAGAAAGTTTTTTTTCGTAATAATTCATTCGATATTCTGTTGAATTTGGGCAACTAAAAGATAGAATGGAAAGAAAAAAAGCCGACTAATTAATTAATTACATTGAAAAAAAAAAGACGAAAAGCTTTTTGAAATTGTATAAAACTAAGTAACAATGATTGAAGTTGAAGAAAAAGAATGTTGAAAAGAAAAAATCAAAGAGAAAAGAGAAAGAGTGAAAAGTTAATTGAAAATGAAAAAAAAACAAACAAAAAATAAAAACAAACAAAAAATTGATTTATGACTTTGTGAGTATTCGATTGCAAACTAAAACATGGACAGTTAACAATAACTGAGGATTGATAATTAAACATTGAGATACTTCAGCAACATTATCATCTCATTAGCACTCATTACTTTCACAGTTAGATAGTAGCAATGTTAATAAAAGTTTGAAAGAAATAAAATTTTGCAATAATTAAGAATTTCAAATTCACTTATTTGTATTGAGGATGACAAAAGTCTTGTTAGCTAATAAATTGATCAATCAGTTAAATGACTTTATGATAAGTCGAACCATAACGAGAAGGTTATTTACATTAGCATTATGCATCAGCTATCAGACAAGCCTTGAGTTTAATTAAGATTTCTTTATTTCGTCCTCAGAATATTTTTCTTCTACTTTAGCATCCATTTTTTCTACTTCAAATTCCTTTTATTTGAAAATGAAAATTTTTGTAGCTTCTTGATCTGACAGACATAACGTGCTAAATATGACAAGATAGAGAATAACAAAACAAAGATGATAAGATTCAGCTCAAGATTAGCTCAACATAGAATTACAAACTTTTGAACTCCAGTATAATTCCACATTGTTAAATTCTGAAAGAAATAGACGACAATTATTTGAAACATTTCAAATAGCTCTAACATCGGATGATAAAAATGCGAAAGGGTAGAGAAGAAAGTGATTGTTAGTCATCAAATTAGCATTTTTCTTTATAAAAAAAGTTGTGGATTTCATGACAATAATCATGCGTATTATATTGGATGAAATTGTGATTACAAATGAGAAGCAAAATATTTATGTCACCTCATTTCCATCGTTGACAATTTCAAAAAAAAAAAAAACATAACACTCATCATTATATAAAATTATTTGTTATTTAGTTTTCTTTTGATGATTTAGAAAAATTTCATTTGAGAAAAAAATTTCCCTACAATATGGAGTGACTTAGTCGTCGATTTAACTTCATTCATTGATTCATTTTTTCCGGTAAAATTATTGTCACTACAAGAAGTCATTGGAAGGAAATTAGTAGATAAAGAGTTAAAGATTGAAGAGATAATAAAGTTGTATGGAAAGAATTGATAGGAAAGAGAGAAAAATTCCAGGAGATGAAGAATGATAGTCTTTGAGATGTCAGGAATAAAATATAGAGGATTAGATTATTGCAATAAGAAGATCATCACATCAGGAATTCCATTTTTCATGATCTTTTTAGTTGAGGAAAAAAGTTCGGAAAAGAACTCAAGTGCGCAATCTATTCCGATATATTTTTTTGCAAAGAAAAAAGATTTCCATCCCATCTATTCATATTTTAGCAAGATCATTCAGATATTGCAATTTTGAAAATAATATCTGTTGATTATAGTGTTCAAAAATAACGCCAATATTCCTCTTTTACCTGTCAAAGAAGTAATTTAAAATTTTCCAATAAAAAAGATTCATTGAAAGATTTAATCTAACAGAGTAAATGAATTGCCACCTAGCCATACCTATCATTTCATTTTTCATTTTTCTTTTTCTTTGTCCAAATTTAAACTCATTCTTTTATTTAAATGTTTTTTTTTTATTCATAATTTTTCATGAAGCTGGTAAGTTATCGAAATAGACTTGTAATATATGTGATAGAGTGGATGATAATCCAAGCATTGGCTAAATGATCATAAAATTATTACAATTAAGCTATTGTTAGAAATCTCTCTTCTACACAATTAAAAAAAAAAGCAATCAATAATTGTATTTTTCTTAAAAATCAAAAATTGATTTATAAAATGTGGTGAATCAATTTTAGCCTTTTGAAATACCAAAATGTTCCCTAGCAACAGAAATTCTCTTCTTTGTACAGTTTGTACTGATTTCTTTCTTATGATTGTTATTTTTCCGATTATCCCATTCAAAATGAGAACTAATCCTTGCCGAGATGATTCATTTCTTTTTTATTCCTAATAATCACTCTGATAATAATATTTTAAACATGTTGTTATGGGCTCATATCATCATTGATTGATTATTATATATCCAATTTCGAATTCATCGTTTCATTAAAGATAAAATTCGGACAAATATTTTCAGTTAAAAAAAAAAAACAGGAAGCATTCTAACAAAGTTGATTAAATTAATTGAAATTCATCAAATACTTGATAACGTATCGATCATTAAAAATTCGGAGATTACATAAAAATAAATAAACTATTCAAATCAGAATTCATTGGGATAGATGAATGGAAATGCTATCATAGAATAATCCAAGATGTGCAATTAAATAAATAATCAGAAGATTTTCATTGAGCATGTCATCGTTCATTCATATTAAGTCAAGAAGGTCTGGAAGAGATGAAAATTACCGGAACACAATGAGTGAATGACCGCCGAAAATTGCTCAATGACAATGAACAGAAAGACAAAAATGAAAATTCTGTGATGAAAAAAAAAAAAAAAACATCTTCAATGTTCATTATCGGGCCTAGAATTAGATTTATTTTGAGCATTACTAGAAAGCCTAATAATCAGAAACTTTCAATATTAAATGACTTAAAAAAATTATGGAAATGAAGAACTAACAAAGAAATATAATGTTACGTAAAATAGACGAAATAATTAAGTGTAAATATCCGTCTATTATTGATGTGTGATAATGATAAATCATCAAATCTTGACGTGTAACAATCAAATAGGCTAAATAGAGCTTTTTAGTTAAAGCGTAGCAGTAGAAAGATACCTGTTTACACATAGAATGTAATAGGAAAGAAATTTGTAACGTGGATACTAAGCTTAAGCTAAGAACAGGCGTCAAGGTCAAAAGAGTGGAAAAGGTAAATTGTTTATATTGCGATGAAAAGCAAATTTTACACCGAACGCTACGAAATAAAAAAAATGAAGAACGGAAAGGAAATAATGATGAAAAATAATTATCGAAATTACCAAAAATTGAAGAACAATTAGAACAGACACAGACACATACATACACATACATACACACACACACACACACATACACACACACAACATTTGCTGTATTAATTTGGAATAATAAAATTAGATTTTTTTCGATTTGCTGTTTATGACAAAATCTTTTGTTTTTTTGAGCTTTTCCCTTGTTTTTTTTAAAAAATACTTTTAGCTATGCAAAAACTCAGTTAGTTCAAAGAAAAATTATTTTAAATGTAACCATATACCTTTTGATATTGCTTCTGTTTCTGTTTTTGTTGTTGTTGTTGTTGTCGTTGCCGTTGTTGTTGTTGTTGTCGTTGTTTTTGTTGTTTCTTATCATCTTTACGATAAATTTCATTGTTAACATTTCTCTCATGTTTTAAAATATCGCCATGTTGCATATCTATAAATTAAAATATTTGATAAATTTTTTAAATGTATTCAAATTTCAATTCCCTCTTAAAATAACAAAATACTAATTCGAAAGAAAAAACAATGCATACAAAGTCATAATAAATTTCATTCCAAACTTTTCTTTTTAGTTTTTGAAATTTTTATTCATTTTTTAAATAAATTATATGCATTAAGTTAACTGAATATTATTTCAAATAATTCAAACAATCTTTCTCAAAAAATAATCTAAACATTTCCTTAAGTACTTTTTTTTGACATTAAAGAGAAAAAATAACTTTTTTTAGGCAAAATACAATTCATAGTTGTGTTCAATCAATAACAAATTTTACTTACCACTTGAAATAAGAGCAACAACACCAGTAGTAGTAGTTGTAGCAACACAAATACTATTTAATTTTTCCGATATGCCTTTGATTGTTGAATTTTGCAACGAAATAGCTGGTGAAGCACTGGCATGTCGTTTGTGATGATGCATTGACGGTAAAAGTGATTTATTATCGTTTGACTTCGGATGATTCGAATCAATATTTTTACGAAATGGCACTAATGTGTTCAGAAATGAGCCACTACGACGTTGGATCTTTTGCGATAAACGTTTTGTCCATGTTGTACGACCTTCAAAAAATAAAAAATAAATTTAAAAGAAAGTAATAATTAATTTTGATAGTAATTTTTTTTTTGCTATCAAATTAATAATTTAGAATTTTACGAATTAGGAATAAATTTTCATTGAAAAATAAATGAAGTTCAATGAAACAGTAAAATTGTACTGTACGATATAAAATGCACAACGAACAAAAAATGAAGAAAGTTACGTTCAAATTACTTTTAATATCTTTTCAAATTTCATTGCAAAATCAAAATTTTTAATTTCAAAAATTGAAATATTCATAAGAATTGATAAGATTTAATGTTCAATAATGATTTAATAATGATTTAATGCTATTTTTGTACAAATGTATATAAATGTATACGATTAAAATATTTCGGAAGAACAAGATACTAAGATAATTTTCTCGAGTATTTTTTATATCTTTCTAAAAATTAAAGAATCCTGATAGAGAGATTTAATTCTTTTAATTCTTATAATTGTCAATACAATGATTATCAATATAAAATTGAAAAATTGAAAAGAATTTAGACAACAAACTCATTCTTGATTGGAATCAATCAAGAATTTTTATGCATCACAATAGCATCAATAATTTGCATTCAAGAAAGCACAATTAAATTCTACTTTAATTTTGCAAGCTTAAAAAAAATAAATAGAAGTGACAAAATGATGGAATGAACGAACCTGGTGTTGAACGTAGTGATACCATTGGTGAGGGTAATGCTGCTAGTGCAGGTGATGGCGTTTCACATAATTGCTGTTCATCCATTGTCAATGCTTCCGTGGTTGTAACGGATGTTGGAATTGCCATCTTTGCTATTTTTTTCCGCTCAATATTTTGTTAAAGGAGAAATAAGAAAGCGTTGAAAGAAACAGAAACTTATGACAGTTTATCGCTATACATCATTTCTTGGTGTGAATCACAATGATTCATGACAAAGAACAATTGTTGAAACAGTTTCAGTGGAATTGAAAGGATCGCTGAAACAATTGAAATGAAATTGAAACGATCACTGAAACAGTAAAATTATAACGATCGCTAAAACAGCTTCAGTGCAATTGAATTTCTTAAAAAACAACAAAAAGCAAATATTGAAACAAAGAACTTTCGAAGATAATTCTTTGATCGGCAAGTTATTATTTCGTAGTTTCAATATAATTAATATATTTTGTAGTTCAGATTAATTCTAATTACTAAAATACAACAAAATTATAATTACCTTATGAAGTTGTTGTATCACTTATAACTAAAATCTTACCTTTGGGGTAATTTCAAAAGTTTTCATTTGACACTTTTTGAAAGTTCAAATTGGTAGATCAGTAACGAAGAGATATCATGGATCATAATTGAAAATTGAGGACAAATCAACAAGCTCTTTTCATATTTTATTTCTTTTCTTATCTCTTGTACAACATAATATTTTTCATGAAGAATGATCGAAAAAAATGTATGTGAAATGATCGCATAATTAATTTTTTAAAATAGATCAACGATCAAATAAAACCAATATTATGTTCAACACTTGTTCAGAAATAATAATAAGAACATGAAATGAAAGAAAAAAAGCAGTACAAATAGGATAAAAAGCGTATTTTACACAAAAAAAAAAGTTAAACAAGTAGTGGGAAAAAAATTAATTACACTAATTACACGGATGATGATGATCTTTAACAAAACTTGAGCACTTTTTTTTTTTTGTTGGAAATAATAAAATCAAAAATTGATCGTTAAACAACGATCAATTTTTGATTTATTTTAAAAAAATGAAATACATTTTTGAAAATTTTATTATTTTCGACATTATTATTTTTTTTATTATTTTATTATTTTCAACTTTTCAAAAAAAATTATTTCAAAAAAATGCAAAAATTCTATGTAAAATTTAAGTGAGCATAATTCACAATAACACTACCTCTAAAAATAATCAATCTTCCCATATTCAAAACAAACAAAAATAAAAAAAGAAATTGAATAAAGAAGAAACATCAGACATGTAGAAAAAGCCATACAAAAAAATTTTTAGGAAAATCAATGAAAAAACAAAACAAACAGACTTCGAAATTATAAGTAAAAAAAAACACTAAAAAAAAATCATGAAAATCAAAACTATGAATTCACTTATCATAAGGGAAAAAAAACTAAACACCGGCATTGCTTGCTTCATATTAACATTTTAATTTCAATAGTGAATTCATTTGAATAATGATATGAGCGATTGAATGCTGATTGAAGCATTGATGAAATTTGATCAATACACAAGTTTCAAATAAAAAATGTAAAATTTAAACGAAACGAATTTGAATTAATGAATGAATTTAAATGAATTTTGAACTTAAATGAATTTAAATCAAATTCAATTTGAATTAAATCTCTTTGATTAAGGTAAAAATTCTTAGAATTGAAAATTTTTATTTTTCAACCAAATTTCTTTAATTTAAGCTCGAAATGACTTATCAATTATATTAATCCATCTTCTTGTTTCGATAACGTAGAAGCAAGCAGTATTGGAGAAAACATCTTGCCTCATCATTACTTCAATGAACATATAGACTTAGGCCAGAAAAAGGAAGCATTTAGAGTTAAATTAACATGAAATTCAAAATATAAAAAGGGCAGAAATTAAACTTGTTAAGATACGATAGAATTTAAAAAAGTTAAAGTTGAAAAAACAAAAATTGGAAACAAAAAAAGTGAATGAAAATCCAGAATTGGACAGAACGATTAGTCACAATTAACTTTACTTTGCTCATTTAGAGCTCACAGATATTACAGTAATCATTTTTAGTTAAATTCGTATTATGATTAATAACATTTTATTGCAATAACAATGGCATTAATAATAGCTTAGGTGAAAAAGATGATAGAGTTTCGTACTGACTGATAAATAACTTTTTTATATTTTAATTAAAAATTCGGTGACACATGAACTTTGATCAGCAGAAATGAATAATCACTTATTAGCATTTTTTTTTATTCCATGAAATAATACATAGTTTTTCAATGAACAAATTAATGAATGCAAAGAGATAGGAATGAGATTGCTAACGATTACTAAAATTTTTTTTGTTGAAAAAAATCAATTTTAATTAACAAGAAAGAAAAAAAGATTAGAATATGAATGGAATTTTCAAGCTAAAAATGTTTTTTTTTTTTCCAATGAAATCTTTCTGCTCTCGAAATGCAATTAACAACATCAATATCGCCTTTCTACTAAATTTTCAACTTCTTTTTTTTTCTCTCAGATTTTCTTATTTAGCAATCTCTTATAGAGCTAATAAATGAAAACATGCTTAATGCTTGCTTTATGATTTAAAAAATAATTTATCCGTTCATTGTGAAAGTTTGTGACAACATTTGAATCGTTCAGCTTTTTTATCACAAATGATTTCATTCAGTCAAATTTTATCTATAAAATCTTTTTGAGAACGGTCGATTGAACAAATATAAATTATTTCAATGCTAAATGTTTAAATGTCAAAAAAGTACACACACACATACACACACACACACACACACACACATCTGCATACAAGGAACTGCACACATCCACATATCTGCATATAAA
>JARVGP010000322.1:0-52075 GCA_029876185.1 Mansonella ozzardi | reverse complement strand
GAAGCGTGCTGGGCCCATAACCCAGAGGTCGGTGGATCGAAACCACTCGCTGCTATGACAGCACTTTCGCAGTCAAAAACTGCAATCGCTTTTGCAATCAATCAAAAAAACGAGTTACATTATTATTGTTTGGAATTTATAGCCTACTTTCTTTCACACTATTCAATTGTTTATTCTTCCATTAAAAATTGAAGAAACGTAAAAGTCGTCCATTTGGGTCAGAAACTGGAATATACAATAAACTATTTCGAATTGTAACATGCTCTATGTTCATTTTTTTTTCCCATAATTTCAAAATTCACTCTGTGACTATTAACAACAAATTTTGACAAATGTAACAATTCATTCAAAGTTACAAAAACTTTCACAAATGATACAAATATTTAAACTTATCAAAACTTCCTAAGAAAAAAAAGCACAAGATTTTATTCACGTAGATCATTTTCATGTAGATTTCATGCAAACTTATAGCCAATATAATTTCAGTTAGATTAATTCCGTAACTGGATTCATATCAAAATAGAACATTTTCCATGGAAATAACAATTCTTCATAATCAACATTGCAATACACTATCAAACGAATTGAATGCTTCATTTGATTTATTTGTACTTTTTCAGATGGTAAATAATCGTATTACTATTCCTTTGCAGGTTCTCCTTTTCAGTAGTGCTGTTGAATTAAATTGAAATTCAAAGAGTCAAATGGGAGAAAACTTTAATATTAAAGAACTGATTAATAGCTTTTCATGAAACATAAAGAATTACATATTTCTTTTATAGTCCATCTTTTGCTACGAATATTTCTTCATCGTTCGCATCATTTTTATTTCGTTAATCTTTTCATTTTTTATGCAGTGTATATCTCTCAGATTAAAACAACATATTTATCCATTCTAACGATCATTACCGTTACACTGCATGTATATTTAGTTCATTAATTCATTATTGTCTTTTCTTTTCATCTTTCATGATCAAAATTATCTTTATTTTTTTTCAAATTTATTAAGGCATTCAACAAATCATTAACTGAACTACGGAAATTGTCACTATCTGTCTTCATCATTAGCACTTTTTTTTCAAAAATTCATAGATGTCTTTTCTTTCTGCCAAATCAGCCTTCTTACTTTTCATACAATGAAACGACTAATTACCATCAATCATATTTTGAAATAGCATAGTACTTTTCTCCAAAAAAAGAATAGATGAATTATTGATTTAACTCTAATAAATACTTCCTGCAATTTTCGCAATAAAATTTAGAAAGTGAAGTTCGAATTACTAGTTCGGATCACCCTTAAGTCAGGCCAAGTTGCTAGAGATCACGAAAAGAATTAAACTTGTTGTCTAAGATCGAGTTATGGATTAGCGTTAATATAAATAAAAAACTATACAGCTAACTACGTTTCTCACGGCTAGGATCATCAATTTTAAGGATGAAATTATGCCATTATGCTTGAAAATGGTCAGAACAAATCTCGATATTTTGAATGATGTGAGATGGTAAGCTATGTTTCAATCGCGACATTTATCGCAGCAACCCAGTGAAAAATTATCAACAACATAGCATATTATTACAAAATATCGAAAGCTCAAAAATTGGAGATTAAAAAAATTAACAAAAAACAATGTCTGAAATTTCGAAATCTCCGGCATTTAAAGAAAATCAACACAAAATATCAAAAAGCACATCATAATCTATAGGAAACATATATTAGCAGGATAAGCGAACTGCTCTATCCTTCTATTTCGTCTGTCTGTGATTTGCATTGATTATAATGTACTCCTTATAAAAGAAAAATTAGAATGCTCTATAGCTGAAAAAAGTCCTTGGAGTGATTAAGTGAAAGTTCCATATGCTATAAGACGACAGACATGCGCACATAGAAAACACATAAAACAACTTTCAAAGAAATAAATAAAAGAAACAAAATCAACTAAATATTGGAAAAAACAAATACAATTGCAGAAAAACAATTTCTGCACATCTTTCAGTAATCATACTTTAACTTCCGTGGGACAGTGAAACTCTTCACTACTTCGTCAGTCACTTCTTTTCGTCGCTCTTGTAATTCTGTCATTACTCGTTGCACTTCTTTAATGGCTATTGCTTTAAGTTCACCGGTTAATAATTCACCATTTGCGTAACGCTAAAAAAAGTTGTGAATCAAGCTTATATGAACAAAATCAGTGATGGAAAAATAAAAAACCTTAAATTTCAATCCTAAAAAAGTTAAGATTATTGTCACTAAAATTATCACTACTCGGACTCTGAAAAAAGAATTAGTTCAGAAAACTGTTACAGATAAAACAAAGTAAAACGTAGTTCGACAAATAATCATAATCAGATAAACAGAAATTATCAAAGCATGATGTGAAATTAGAAATGTCAAAATTCTCGGCTATTCAATACAATATGCTTGACGGATTCGCCTATCCATTTAAAATTATCAAGACGCATTATCAAAGCACTTGTACTTTCTTCTTCATGCTACATTAGCAGTTATTTTCAATTACTAATATCACATTAATAACATATATTTATATATACATATTTGAAAACTTACTTTACGTATACTTTCCAATTCATCATCATCTTCCATGAAATACCGTAAGAACTGATATGAAATGTCAACATCACAGTTACCACCATATTTACGATGCTCGTTAATTGTATCACGTCCACCACTAAAGGCATATTTATTGATCTGAAAAAAAAATTTTAAATAAAATCTTTCATTGAACCCGTTAACTTAAAAGAAGGAAAAACAATTGTAAGCTCGCAGCTTTTCCCTTTATTTTGCTTTATTTATTACGTTTCCGCTTTCCTTAAATGGCGATCTGTTTATCAAGCGTTCTCTCATTTGTCACTGGGAAAGAAAAAGAAATTGCTAACTATAAACAGTGTAAAATAAAAAAGAAATATAAGAAGGCATAGAAAAAAAGCAGCAAAGTATAAAAAACCATCAATCACTAGGAAATGAAAAGCGAAATGCAATTACGCATCTCAAGCAATTTAATCTTCAGCATTTCATCGCTAGCAGAAAACTCAAGGAATAATAATTCCTAAGGATAATTTAAAAACCCCAAATAAAAGTTCTCCTCAAAAAATCCAGCAAGAAAATTAATCACCTTGTTCTTTATTTGTTTAGGCGTGTCATTTAAATAAATACATGTATTGGCATCAGACGCAGCCATTTTGCTTTCAGCACCTTGTAAGGCTGGCAAGAACGAGCTATATATCATCGCCGGCTTACAATATTTCAATCGCGGTGCAACATCACGACACATCCGAAAATAAGGGTCCTGAAAAATGTAAACCCCACAGCCTGGATTTGAAAACATAATAAAATCAATACACATGTTTTTTTCAGAAATAAGCAAAACCTGATCAATTGCGCATGGAATGATGCATGGAATATCTTCTCGTTTTCCAAATACTGATGGAAAACTACTACTGAAGCATGGAGCTGCCTCAATTGAGGGAAAGGCTGCTTTACCCATTGAATCTTCACCAGTGAATCCAAAAATTGAACGTGCTTGATTGAGTGTTACGAGCTTCCATATTTTCAAGATATTTATGAAAAAGGACGGGCTGAAATTAGATTTGGTCCATCTGAAGAGAACAAACAACGAATACTATGGATTTTCACAAAACGAAAGACTTTCGTGCAGTCCGTATAAGAAATTTCTACATAAACAACTGTACTTACCACATATACTCAGTATCTAAGAAGATAAAAGTTTTATCCGGACTAAATCCACAAGCAATGATATCTTTAATATTTTCGTTTGCCATACGCTTGATTTCATCTAGTGTGTGATTCTTCCATAGGAATTTTTCATCATCTGTTATCTGAACAATATATACATCCATTTTTCACCATCAATTGATGCAAAATGATATCGTAAAAGACATATCACTATTATTGCAGTATTTTTATATTCATAAGCATGGGGTAAACATTCAGCTTTGAAGTTACACTTAAGAAGATGAGTTATGTGAAAAACAGTGTATGATCAAGTAATTTTAATGTAGAATTTAACCAACCTGAATGATGAGAGGTACATCAAACACATCTTGCAACCATTTTGTAAAAAGAAATGGGATAAGGTGTCCAAGATGCAGACTACCACTACTCGGACCACGACCAGTATATAGAAAAAATGGTTTTTTCTGTTCTAGGCGATCCAAAATTAGTGACAAATCACTAAAAAAATTTATATTTAATAAATTCAAAATAACAGTTGTTTTACTGATGAATTTCTGCAACTAATTTTAAATATGTGAGACCCTTCAAGGCAACTTCTTCCGCAACAAACAGAATATAAGAGAGAATATGATGCTTCAATTACTTATCCTGACTACTTTCCTCCTAAATTTCCGAGTTATTCGGCAATCCAATTCCAAAATATGAATTATATAACAGAAATTATCCCTTGTTTCTTCAAATCACACAAAGAAATTACCCCTTCTCTTAACTGGAGAAGAAACTGATCAAATGTCAATCATCAAAGTAGTGGTCCTGTGCTGTGAAATATTTAAATGATTACCGATGGGCAAAAAATAGTCCACGTCGCAGCATTGGATGTGCTTTTTGGCCAATGATTCGCTCGAATCGAGTAATCAAATCTTCTGTTATTCGATAGCATCCGAATTTTGCTAAAAATTTATAAGAAATATAAATCTGTTTTTTACATTGCGTAGTCAGCTAAGTTTAAATGAATAACTAACTCTTCAGAAAACTATTTTTTCAGATGTAAAGTCTGACAACAAAAAATTTTTTTACTATCAAGCATTTAATGATTCGAATGGTCCATGAAAAAAGGAAAATGGATCATATATAAGACTATAGCAGGACTCTGAAGACACATTTCATCCATATCATACTATATTTTTATCAGAGAGATTTTTTACTTGAAACAATGTTTGATTATCAAAAAAAAAAAAAAAAAAAATAAAATAATTAAATAATTAAATTAAAATTAAATTCTTATTTTTTAATTTAAAAAATTTTTTTTTATAAAAAAAAAAAAAAAAAAAAATGAAATGATTAAATGACTCTATGATAATGTACTGTAAATTTTTGCTCCTTAAACTTGGTCAAAATGACCTGACTTGTAGAATAAGTAGCTTGGACTTTTTGTAGAATAAATTTACTGAAAAGCAATACCAACCTATTAATTTATCGTAATCAATGCCTTTCTTGCTTGATGCTAGAACATCCCATGGCGTCACCAAATCACCATCTTCGTCCTTCTCATCCTTTTCCTTTATCAACTCTTCAGATTCAGATTTTAATGCATCATTTACCACTGGTGATACAGCAATAATCACTTCGTTACTACCCATTTAACAATTTATCGAGTTTGTTGCTATGATGATCATCCGCTCTTAAATGCTTCCATATGTATTTTTTAGCATAGTTAAAACGACATCACATGTTTCTGCGAATAGTTAATAAGTGAATACTTATCAAAACTTGATAATGATGAACTGCTGTGACAATCCTTGACATTTTAAAGCAAATCTTTTATTTCCAAATCAGTCATTGAAATGCTGTAAGCAATTGTCTTAGGGACTGCTTTGAAACTCTGGGAAAATATTACTATCAGCAGTAAACAAAATACGCAATATTGAAATATTCTGTAGTGCTTACATCCTGATAAAAATTTCCTACAGAAAAACGGCAGTTAATCGATATTTAGAAAAAAACTCTTTCAAAAACTAGTTAGCAAAAAAAAATCTGCACTGAGCAAACAAATCAGTAAAACCTATCAAGAATCCCGACTCTTGATCCCTTCAAGAATTCGAAATCCCTGACCTTCCGCAAAATCCCGACTCCCCTCCCAAGAAGTACATACAACCCAAAATACATTTGGACCGCACTAAATTTAACTGTACTATCAAACGTTAGTAGCAGTTTTTTGTACTACTCTGACTTAGAATGTATGAAAACTTTCTTCCCGTGTGAGCATTATTCTAAAAGAATAATTGCTGATTATCATCAATTCTTTCGCTAGAAGGAATGATAAGAAATGATAAGAACTTTCCGTTCATTTAAAATTTAAAAGTTCATTTAAATTTAAAAATGATACGTTCATTTATGTGCTTCCACATGTTATTTTTATTACCATCAGATCATTCAATGCATGCTGCATATTAGAGATGATTCGAAAGATTGCATATTATCAGTTATCAATTCTATGACAAACGGTAATGCTACCATAGTTTATAATCAACTACACAGATTAATTAATGATTTTGATTCAATTTGTCAAGTAACATGTAATTGACTTATCTTTATTCATGTGTAGTTTATTCAGTAAATTCAAGAATTTATTGAAATATAAATCTTATTTGTTTATTTTTTTTTCCTGCAAATAATTAGGGTAAATATTTTCAACGGTTGATATGATGAATGTACAGAGAAATGAAAAATAATAGATGGTTTCGAGAGAAAAAAAAAATTAAATTAAATGAAACGATAGTTTAAAACTTAAAAACTGTTCATCAAATAACACCTTTTCTAATTCGTACTGTTCTTTTTTTTATTCTCCACGTAAAAATTCATTCATCTCTTAGATTTCTTTTTTGATCTTATCAATGGTATGTGAATGAATTAGAAAGCTATGCTAGAAACCTCATTACACTGAGATTAATGAGTGACCTTGACGGGCAGAACAGCGTTCACACTCTATCATCTTCTTTGACAGTCGAAAATTTATCAGAAAGTTTGAAAAGATTGTTATCTGAAAATTTAATGCAGTATTGAAATTATTTGAAGACAATGCAACGATAAGCATCAAATTTCATTCTTTACATTTTACCATAGATATTATGGCGGTCAATTTCGCTTAACTTTTTTGACCATTATAAAACCCAAATTTTCTTGCTCATTTTAAGAACACATTCAACTGGTTAGTGTTCTTCTATTAATTGTTTAAACATCAGTGTTGCAATATTGCAAGTTTGGTAAACGGTCAACAATTTCATATGGGTATGTTAATTTCTATATTTCATATTCTTCTAGATTTTTTCCAATACTTCTTCTATTTTTCATAAATTTTATTTCTTTGTTTTCGTTGCATTAAAAATTTTTGTAACTTAATGGAATTGCATTTAATTATCATTAATTCACATTACAATCAATTATAATCTAATAGATTGTTATTATATCTCTTAAAATCTTTCTTATCTTTGCTTAATTCTTCGTATTATACAGAAGTTACGAGTAATAACTATTCTACAAGCATTATTAGCAATAATTAGTGCCGAAAGACAATTGCAGACCAAAATAACTTTTTATATATACACCGAATTTTAATTATAATTTACATAAGTAATGAGATGACAAAATTGAAAACTACATGGATTAGTAAAGAAATAAGTCATCTAATGAATCTGATGAATAAATGCATAGAAGTTCTTTTGAATTGTTGAAATTGCCTTGTCGAGAATAATGAAGAAATTGTTTGCTAGCATTTCGTTCTTTCAGCAAATGTACCAATTCCAATTCCGGTTGACTTAACCTTTGGCATTTCAAAAAGTGACCTCATATTTTCAACTGCTCAGAATCTCACTGAACCATTCTTGCCTTTATTCCCATTTTCCATTACTAATCAATATCCGATGAATTTGGTTACGAGTAATATTACATTTTCGACAAGTATGTGTCCAATCTGTGGACGAATATGTGGATCAAGCAAAGATCTTCAGGTAACTTCGATTTTCAATTTTTTTTTTCATTTTTAAAATTTCGTCCACTTATCTTTAATTCCAAAAAAAAAAAAAAAAAAAATTGATTTATCGCAAATGACGTTCATTTTTTTTGTGTAAAATAAAATATTAGGTAACAGTAGAAACTGATGGATCTGAAATCATATGAAAGCTTTAGGATCACATGAATGCTTTAGAATCACGTGAATGCTTTAGGATCACGTGAATACCCATCATGATCATAAATATGAATGCGAAAAATGTGCGAGGACATTTGTATCAGAGAAACGTATGCGAGCGCATGAATTCAAAAAACATTCTGGTTACTAGTTGATTATAATCTTGCAAATGGATTTTCTCTTATTGAAAAATAAAGAATGCAGTAAATTTTCATATTTCTTGAAAATTTGTTGAAATAATTTGTCGAATATTTAGACTTACAATTTCAATATTTCAGTATTTTAAATTTTAGCGAATACAACGAATTTTATGAAAGAAAATAAAGGTGAACGGAAATTATTTGAGTGCAACCAATGCGGCCGAACTTATGAAACTTTTTACAATTTTAAAGAACATTTAGCTAAACACAAAGGCAAATTATTTCGGTGTACAATTTGCAGCAAGCACTTATCCGGGCAGAGTGCTCTGAGCAGTAAGTTTTAAAATTGAAGCAGATTTAAATATATTTCATTAATTATTAATTAAATAAGTTCTTGCATATTTGGACTAATTGTTAGTTCAGATATGAAATTGGATTTTCCCTTTGAAACCATAAATATATTTCATTAATTTCATTTGTATGCGAACCAAATTTATAATTTCAGGGCACGCAAAAATACACGAAAAACCTCATGAATGTGTGATATGCACCAGCCGATTCAGTTCAGCATACGATTTAGACTGCCATTTCAGTTACTATCATTCAACCATTAAACGGTTCAAATGCTTTCTTTGTAATCGAGTACTGTATAATTATTCGGGTAAATTGCGCCACGAACGATTATGTTCCTTGAAAAATACTATTATCAAAAATGTCGCACATTCTTCGGCTACAACATGTCGTCCTGAAGGAATAATTGATGCAGAACTAGAAAATCAACTAGTAAAGAAAGTCAGCAATTATGATGAATGTGAAGTTATTCAGAATCATTCAACCAGTGTTAATTTGATCTCAGAATCGAACTTTCATATGTCTAAATTGGCATATGAAAGTCCAAAAAGATTGATCCGGACCTGTAAGCCTGAGCAAAAGAAAACATTTCACATTTGTGATATTATGCATGATATTCCAGGTTTTTCATAATTAATGCTCAAATGTGAAAAATGAATGAATATGTTTCGTGTCCTTCCACATCAAAAATAAATAAAAGTTTTTCTTTTTTCAAAATAATATTGAAGATGAAAAAACTTTTTCAAATCATCCAACATCTCCTCGAAATTCTGTGAATATAAGGCATGAAATAATACAGGATTGGCACTCAAAAAAAAAAAAAACAACTTTATACCGTTTTGTCAATAAATTTTCTGATTTTTTTCGGGAAAGCTAATTAATTACTAATTTAATTCGACGTATGTAAAAAATTGAAAGAGTGAGAAACATTATTAACTTTGTGCAAACATTTAATTATTTCAATTGTTTGCGCAAAATTACAATTTCTGATTTTTTCAATTTTCTCAATTTTTATCCAGCTTATGAAACCTTTTGAAAGGAAAAATGACAGTAGAGGGAAGGAGCAATAGAGATAAAAATTTTTAAGAAACGTTCTATTTTCCAGAAGTTTTTTTTTTTGTTTTAAAGTAAATAAAACGAATAAAATTATTTTTTAGTCTTACAAAGTAAGCTGAATAAAAAAGGCCCTGAAAAGTTTTAATATATAATTTGTATATTTAAAAGAAAAGAAGAATTTTTTATTAATTTCATTTTCATCAGGATTAAGCGATATGGATTTTAGAAAAAGAATCATTTTTAGAATCATATGAAAAAAAAAGACTACTAAAAATGATGTTTTGTTAGGCGCAAATCAATTGGATTCAAATTACCATCACGTATTGTTTACTATTGCAAACATAAATTGTAAAAAATTTAGCATTGTATAAATTAAATTCTAAACAAAAGCAATTACTGCTGTTGTTGCTCGTCAGATTCTTTCATCAATTTCTTCCTTAAGAATTTTGAAATAAATTCAAATCGATGTTACAAATTTAATGAAATTTCTTTCAACCAAAATGACAGCATCTATGACAAAAAACAATTTGTCAAATAGATGATATAATTTTGACTACACATTATTTTCCTTTTCTCAATTTCATTCAAACTTTGTTTCATTAAACAGTAATAGCTTGAAATCATTTATTGACAAATGAATCCTTCTTCCTTCTGCAATATTTTTCATTATCGAATTATAAAATTCTTCTTTATATAATTACTTAGTTTAAAATAGAATATACTTCCACCATTACACATCAAATCCAAACTTACAACACCTGCTAAGAAAATTACTTTGAAAGCAAAAACTTTCATATCTCATCACATTGACGCATTCCTGACCAAACCTGTCGAAGAGAGGGAAATCAATTTGTATGGGAATTGTTTAATCTATTCATTTAATCTAACACACTTCACTTAATCTTATTCGCTGCCCATGAAACCCTTGATGTCCTTTGAGGTCAGTTTGTTTTTTAAACTTTTCTGTCCCAAATAAAATTTAAATACCTATTATAATTTGATAAATGCTGCAACAAAAATTTCCTCCCTACTTCATTCACTCTTTTGCTGTTCCATAAAACAGTGAGAAAATGCAAACAAAAAAAATTTGAGAAATTGATCTGGTTCAAAGTAATGTATCTCACAACTGGACAAAGCCATCCATCAATTTGGCTCTCTAAACGAACGAAAAATACGAATTCATTTTAATCTGTTTGCTGTCTATGAAACCGATGTCCTTTCATGTCGGTTTAATTTTTTAAACTTTTCTTTTTTAAAATTAAATTTGCCCCATCTGGCTATTCGTTAAAAACAAAAATCATTACTAATTCGAAATTCTTTTAAACAAAAAACGTCGTACATACTCTTGCTTCACAGATTGAAAAAATGACATCAACTTTTTTCAATCCAATTATGCGACATCATATAATTTTTAGATGGAATTAATTAATTTATTAAATTTTTATCATCCTTAATTTTTGAATATTTCCATATAGAGATTTTTCAAAATATGCAAAAACAATAGGAGAATTAGAGTTACTATCCACATTAGGCACTAGACGTAATCTTTATAGTCCAAAGACACGTGATGTAAAATAAGGCTTATTAGGTTAAAATCAGGATATTCTCTACAATGCAGCATACTAAACTGATTTCTCTCTTACATTTTCCAATATTTTGACAACACTTAGAAAATAATATGCATGAAAACGTAAAAAGAAACAATACTAGCAACAAATTTATCACCCGGGGAATTTAAATTTTCAACAAAACTCACAGAAATCACTAAAACAAAATCCAATACAAAATTTTTTATTTGTTTTCTTCTCTTTTTCTAACGACAAGTATTATACAAAGAGATCCTTCGAATGGCGAACAAATTAATCCAACATATTTCTTACTTTCCTAGCTTTTCTGGGTCTTGTCTTTCGAAGTCCATACTTTCGAAAGTAATGTCTTCTTCCGCTTCCACTGCGGTTGGTTCTGGCATTCCTTTTTCTTCCTCAGTTTTCGCTTCCTCAATAGCTTTCGCAGCTGCCTCAGCTGCCAACCGCGCATCAATTGCGGCCTAAAAATAAGACTAATAAAAAATGCAGCATCACTGAATTTTGTTTTGGAAAGGAATCCCGATAGAGTTCTGCCAATGACTGAAACTTGTAAGAAGAAAAATAATTAGAAAATTAAAGTGACGTAAATCAAAAGAAACAAAATCTTTATAAGATTATTACAGATTTCTCGCATCACATACAAATTGTGCTTTTTAAATACTCGTTAAATGATCAAATAATTTCGAAGCTCAAAAAATTACCTGGCGTGCATTAAAGTAATCCTTCATGTGCTCTTTATAACTTTCCTTCATCTGTTCCATATTACTTATATAGAAATGGTGAACGAACGTACTCATATGAACCGTATCTTGGATTTGAATTGGTTTGGATGCCGGAGACTGACCATTCTAAAACAGAGCGACATTAAAGAAGAAATCTGTTGAAATTTTAACATCAATTATTTTGAAATAGTATAATAAAAAAAGTTTTTTCAAAAGAATGAAACAAAAACGCGGATTTTTCTAAAAAGAAAAAAGTAGTTTACCATTCGAGACATTAAGTATGTTTCATGAGGAATTATCATCAGTTTTTGCGGATATTTGCGTAACTGAAAAAAAAATATTTTCGATATTATATGTATACATGTAGATTTAAAGACTTGAACAAAGTAGTAATTTAAAATTTTGTGACATTTATAAAAACCGATCTGTCATTTTTGCAATATAATAATCCTCACCCGCTCAAATGCAGTTGCAAGCTCAAGACAATTTTGAAACAAACTGACTCGTCCCAATACATAAAGGCCCAAACGTGCTCGAGAAAGAGCCACAACCAAACGACGCACATCTCTAGAATTAAGAAGTTCAAACTGCTTATTAGCACCAAATATAGAAAAGAGTAAACTTTTGAGTGTTGTAAATGTGAAACAGGAAATTTTATGGCAGATCAAAAATCTATGATGAGACTCTCAATTTGTAATAACCTTATGTGACCGATGTTTCTCGTTCTTACAAGTGAAAGAATAATGTAATCGTTCTGCTGTCCCTGATACTTGTCAACAGTTGAAATCTAGAAAGAGATACAAACAATTATCATTCCTCTAATCTATGTAAACGAAAACCACATAATTCCATTAAAAATTTTATAAAATTTAACAGAAAAAATGGCTCTATAAACAGCTCATCCGAAAAATCTTTTACTTTGAAACTGGTAAAAATAAACCTTGTGCGGCACTCCAATTAACGGATTTTCAGCGCATCGTGTCTGCACTACATCACGTATTAGTGATGCTTGGCCATTGTAGGTCGTTATGATTGATATTTTTTCTGCTGGATAACCCAAAATACGCATGTAAGTGAACAGTGCTACAGCATATTCTGCCTCGCCCAGATTCTAAAATAAATTCCGTTTCATCTAACCGCTTTTCCTGAGCAAAATGGGAAGACTGAAAAAAATAACAGACCTGGTAAAAGTAAGGACTCGGGGTAGCTTCACCAACACCGTTGAAATCCGGAACGTCGATAAGTTGATAATTGAATGCAAATCCAGAATTTGCGCGTTGGAACTCTGGAAGAGCTTCAATATGCGGTAAGTTGCCCAAATGCTCATATCGCCAGTTGTAAAGATCTGCTATTCTGAAATTTATGTTGTTAAAGATGAATATTCGGAAACTTGAAAACTCCACAAAGAAATTGTACAAATACATGTCTAAAACACACTCAGCTCTTGCACGACCCTGCTGATCAAGCAAAATATGTGGAATACCAAGTCGAACAAATCTCGTAAAAAGACTCTGTTCCATGTTAGAATATTTTTGAAAAGCAATGTTCTGAACAACCGGCGGCAGCTGATGATGATCACCAATCATAATCCATCGTTTTAACCTACTTCTACCATCTTGTGGATTCTGAAAGTCCATGATATTTTATTACAACAATTATAGAAGAGCAAGATTTAAAACCTGGATTTTGAGAGAGAAAAATGAACAAAAGAATTTGAATATAGCGTCATTTTCAGTTACCTGGAGCAGAAGTGGAATGAATGTCTCAACTTCAAGAATTTGAGCGGCTTCTTCCATCAAAATGGTATCATATCTGAATCCAAGTTCTACCAAATCTTTTCGTCGTAGGGCCGCATGAGTACAAGTCATAGCAATAATTTTGGCTTCTTTTACCTGAAATCTTTGGAATGTACAACGCTGAACTCAGCATGAAACTAAAGAACGTGCACAGAAACATCATTTCAAAACTAACCAAAAGATAATCCGTACGGTCTCTCCCTGAACGAAGTAACTCGAAAGATCTAAATTCTTCCAACTGGGTGAAAATACCACGAATATACCGCCAACAACCCTGAGCAGTTTCTAAGTCTTCATCAAAAGAAACGCCCTAAAATCGTTCAGTACAAACTGACAATAAATATCAGATATTTAAGCAAAAAATCACATAAATAAAAAGAATCAAACTATAAGCTAATGCAGACATGAAACAGAGAATATCTTCGTCTATCATAAGAATCCAACTCATCAAAACTATATATAGATAAACTGGCAAAATTTGCTCAGAAAGAACACATTTTTGACCTTAAACAGCGGTGGTGGAACATCGGCAAAATATTTTGTGAAGGGAAAATGATCAGCAATTGCTTTCGGATTTGGATTTGGATTTGTTTTTGACTCAGCAACATCACTTTCAAATTTTTCCCAACGAGCGAACACCTAAGTGACAAGTATCAACGTAACGAATTACACATTTAATATAGCGTATTAACCAATGAAATTCAGAGAATTGACGACATTAATAATGATAGAATAAAACAGCTGCTTTCTGAGCGGAAAATTACTGGAGGAAAAAGAGCAACAAGAAAATACGAGAAAATTATAGTAAATACCTGATAAAGAAAGAAATATCCAGCAGTTTCACAAGTGTATGAAACGTCACCTGGAACATCGAGAGCTTCTTGCAACTTTTCAACCTGTCATGATACAGTGCTATTAATACACACTCATTTGATAGATTATGTTTAGTTCGCAGAATTTAATAATTTAAGAAAGAATGATTGAAACTTGGAGAATTCCGAAACTGGAATTTTCATCAGAGTGTTTTTTACTTTACCGAACCATTCAGTGAAATATTCACCTCTTTCAATAGATCAAGCCGTTTCTGCAGGACATAATTTACACGACCATACCTACTGAAGTCTTTTTCCGTTTCCAAAGCTTCTTCACCGTGACCTAGAATGGATATGAATTAGATATCAGAATATATTAAGAAAGGAAATTTTAATATATACAATGATGGAAGCACTTGTAATCATAAAAGATGCTCTATCGATCTGAAGATCCGAAGCACAAACAAACTGATGTACGAACTTCAAACCTGATCTTCAAAAAAAAAAAAAAAACAATGCGTTTTATGAATTAGTGATACAACCATCACGATTTAAAGCATAAGGCTCTATCTAAAACTGCGTAATAAATGATGATAAAATGATAACCAAAACACACCTAACCGAAGCAAATGACGTTCATCAACGTCCAACTGAATAATTTTCTCGAAAAGTTGATTAAGAGCTTGATTAGAATGTGTCACAATCAGCGTCCGTTGTTCAGGCCAATTATGATAAATATTAGAAATGATCTGAACTGCTACATCTGTTTTACCTGTACCCGGAGGACCAACAACCATCGTTAAACCAGGCTGCATACCTGCTTTGATCGCCTCTATCTTAAAAAACCTTTTACATAGTAGAGATGAAGAACTCAACAGCCGCATAATACTTGATACTACAAAGTCTAAGAAAAATACCTGAGCTGGAGTAAATTTTATGGCATTTTTGCGTGGCTCTACATGAGGATAAGGTCCACGACAGGGTATCACGTGCGGTTCCACAATAATCGAAGTATCCCGATTATTCGGTTCACGATCGTGTTGTGGTTCTAGTTCCTTGAAGGTCAATCTAAAAATTATGCAAAGTAAAGTAAAATGTTTGGAATTGAAAATTTAACGTTGGTGCCAGAAATAACTTATTTACAAATGATCGCAATGCATTAGCATATTAATTCATCTTTTGGAAAGAATAAAACAACGATTTTTAAAGTGCTCCAATTTTTTTTCACTTTTCAAATTATAATTATCTAAAATTATAGAAAGCAAACCTGAAAGATGGAACGAGTTTTTCATCACTCGTAGTTGTCGCTACAATCTTCGTGTTTGGAAATGATGATATCAAATGCTTGTAGGACAAGAAAGTATCGCAAAAATCAACTGTAGAAACCGCAGTATTCATTCTGAAAGCATTTTGGCGCTGATGCTACATACGGCTTGCCTAGTCATATTATATAATGGAGAATCATAAATAATTACGATTTATAATGGGCCGCATTTGGTTCACCGTAACCAAGAATGAGATCATGTAACCAATCCGGTACTACAAATTCCGTATTCAGTAATTGCCGGATTGTTGCAAGCACTGCTTTGAAATTATTTGTTTTTGGATCACGACGAATTAATAAATTGAACGAATAATAGATATCCTGAAATGAAAATACTTTTGCTATAATATAACATTTCATCTGCATACAAAAATTCTTTCCTTTTCATAATAAGAAAAAATCACTACGAGATTTTTAATACGTTTTTTAACTTAATTTAATTTATAAAACTATTTATTATAAAAGAATTCAAAGCATACATCTATTGCATTTTCCTGTCCTTCGATATCCAAGCGATACTGATTTTCATCAAGCCATACTCGAAACTTCCTCGTAAGCCCCTCCAGTACTGTTTTTTTCTCGTATGCAGCTAAATATAATTTTATATTTTCCAAGTTTTTAAAATATCAAATAAAATCTTTGAACATAAAAATTCAAAAAATATTATGGAAAGAATTTAGACACAATATTTTTATCTGAACAATGTAAAATTGCTTTGGTTTGCAACTGAAATGTAGGCTTCTCGCCCTAACAAAGGAAAAGAAATCCATGAGAGAGAGGAAAACGGAAGCTATATTTTCGAATCAGCTGGTAACTTCAAGTATTGTTTGAAGAATGCCATGGCTTCAGCGAACAAAATCATATTTTCGGAATAAAAGCAATTTCTATCTCAATTCAGCAAGGCAAACAACGGAGGAATCAGAGAAAATCAATAGCTGCAAGTAAAACTATACCATATTCCTCAATAACCTTTCCTTCTGAATCAAGCATGCCCTCGATTTCACACCCACGTACCAGTGTAACATCGATTTGATCTTTGAAAGGTTTTGCAATATTATATTTGGTCCCAACTGGAGCCTTCGGTCGACAACATATCAAAAAGCAAACATCGTGCTTCCGGAGACCTAAAAACGCTCTGTGACAGATGTTTCATTCAGAAGCAACTCTCTAAAAGAAAGTAACAGCATAGTCACTAAGTGATTACTGTTATCAACGAATACCAATATTTGTGAACTCTTGAATGCTCCCACTTCTCATTATATCGTTCTTAATTTTGAAATTTTTTTAAAGCTTTTTAAATTTTAAAATTAAAAATTTTTTTTTTTTTAAAAAAAATTTTTTCAACAGTGTATGCATGATGAGTCTTTCCTAATCATGATATAATCATATACCGAAAAGATATAAGATTAATGCACTTGCGATTTACTTAATCCTCCAATTGCCAAGAACTGCCGGTAATACCGACCATCTTGGACAAAATTAGCTAGGAGCGTAGAAAGCATAAATATGAAAACATCATGAAAAATCCACACATAATACCAAGAGCAACAAAATACTCGATATTTTATTAACATTAGCTTAAAAATATCTGTAAAAATTGTCAACCTTCCCATTCCGCACGAATGTCTGTTCGTTTTGGTAAACTGATGGTCAAATCTGCTTTGACAACGGCTGGGCTTTTTTCACCAATAAGAGGTTTACCAACCTCGACAATCTGAAATAATGAAGTACTAATGATAACGGAAAAATTACTAATTTACTACAATGAAAAGATCAAAATTTAATTTTCACTAATGTATTCAAGGAACTTCAAAAAAAAAAAGAAACCTGAAACTCGACTAATGGCAAAGCCATTCGTGCCCACCCACCCCAAACAGTTTCATTTGAATTAGATTCATGTGCCCATGGCTTCAAACGGAATACGGTATCCTCGATATCCTGGCGAATTTCGTCTGAAGTACAGTGATAATTAAATTTTTATAAAAAATATATATATATATAAATGCATACTCAAATAATTTATATATCCAAATATATATATATTCAAGTTTTTGAAAAATCGTTTTACATTCCACCTTTTGCGGCCTCTGAAAGCTAATAAACTGTTTTTCAGAATGTTAGTTACTGAGTTTAATGTCGATTCAATGTCAGTTCTCAAAATACTCAAATCATCAAACTTCCATTCGTTGCCACTGCATACTTTAAAACATACTATGTTTAATGAAACTAGAGCAAAATTGCTAAAGGATTTCATTTGCAAAGTGATCAAAATTGCAAATAACAAGCCGAAGAAAAAAATTATTAATCTCCAAGAACTCTTGACCATAAAAAGAATTGGCGTAATAACTTACATGTTGATTCCAATTGAAAAAGATTGAAATTGCGAAGTAAATAATCGTGAAATGTCAAAAATTGAATATTTAATTTATTCAATGCAAGTACACCTGAAATAGAAAAAAAAGAACGCATGCAAATTCAAATTTAAAGCAAAGACAAAGATATTTAAAAACCACATGAATTTTAAATCAACTCTCAGCAAAGTTAGTAAGAGTAAGAACTTCCTCTTCATGTCCAAACATAAAGTCAGAAAAAGAAAAAATTTCGATTTCTTGATTCTGCACAACTACCGGCAATCACAACAACGCCTATAGCAGATTTGTATACTTGAAAAACAAAGCTTACCTTCACCATTATATTGATCATATGGGACAAGATTTTCATCCCAAATAACTTTTTCGGTAGGATAAAGCGGTTGTTCATTGAGTTGCTGTAACTGATTGATGCGTCGCTCACAGCGTGATGTCTGAAATTTGCGAAAATAATTATTTGGAAATCAGAAATTAGGAACAAAACACTTTATATTTGCCCTTAAATTCAACACAAAAACTTAATTTAAGATTATTTTGATGTTTTTTAACTACAACCAGAAATTTATTGATGCATGGAGTTTTCACATTAAAGATTGCAATTTTAACATGGTTTTGGATTTTTCAGTCTTAAGGACATAAAAAATGAAGTTATTAATACTACTAATTCCCTTCATTGAAAATTCTTTTCGCTACAATCATCAAAGGGAACAAATGAACACTTTAAGAAATATTTATTGTTGGGAAAATCCGAAGCAATTATTTAAACAAGTATTTTGATGTTATATTGATTTGTGATACCTGAACTTGAATTTTATCGTCTTACTGTTAATCTGTTTTAACCGCTCTTTGTTATTATTTATTATTTACCAAAGCATCAATAAGAGTCTATATCTTACGAAATTATATACACAAATTTGTATTTTAGGATAACGCTGTAGTCTGATTCACATAAAAGGAAAAGAGTCAATCACTTGGAGCAGTGGATTCGCAGTTCTTCCCAACGATAGATAACTGCTCCTCCAAACTCCTCCCAAAAATTTCTACTAGCACCCAGAAATCAATCCAGCAATCAGCTCTATTTACATTATTTGCTAGCTCTCTTTATAGCGTCAAGAATAAATATTCCATAACAAGAAATTTTCCGCAACACTTACAATCATTTCAGTAAGATAATCCTTTTCGTAACTGCATGAAATATCTAAATTGGATTCTTGTGAAGGTACTAAATGTAGATATTCGGCAAATTTATATAGTTCCGACTGACTGAAAAGAAACAGCTTGTTAGTTATCTGAACAAAATTAAAATATCTAAATGAAGTGGGATCACTCAGAATAAACATAATTTTATAATGCTTCTATGAAATTTGAACTTTACTATGTTTGTTTTAACAAAAAATCTCCTAATGACATAATAAAAAACATACCTCATGGATGAAAATTGCTTTATCAAAGCTTTTCTTGTATCGACGGCATTAACATTCAACAAATAAAAATCAGACATGCTTTCCCTGGAAGACACAGATTTATTAATGACCACATTAATAAATTGAAGGATACAACAGATTACAATGAACTGGTCAATTCAATGAAATATATTACCTAATGACTAGTGATTAAAATATATAAAGCATTATATAATTTTGCATTTGCAACCAGAAAGTTAACTAATTCATCCAACTTTTTCGCGAGCTAAAATACGGCATTTCACATGTGTGGACCAACCAAATGTAATGCATTTTCAATTATTGATAAGCTCAATAATACGATCTTATATTTTGGAATTACTAATCCCAAATAAAGCGCATTAAAATTAAGTGCTCAAGACAACCTGAAATATTTGAAGGCGGCTTTCTGTAGTTTCATAATATGCGTATAGTGCATTTCAGACATCTGAAATGACCGTTTTAATGTAAAAAAGAAGCAATATTAATATAAAAACTGGAACGCCTGACAGACTAACAAGAAATTTTTTACAAGCGAAATTGACGTACTTGGCTATGCGTGAGCGGCTCACCAGTGACATCATCGATCTCAAAATGTGAATAAAACTTCAGCATTGTGACCAGTTGACAAAACAATCCTCCAACTTCTATAGTTATCAACGAAGACAGTATACAGTTTATCAATATATTACTTGCATGTAATACAGCATTAAAAAAACGTCTGCAAGATAAGAATTAGATAAAAAAAAATTTTTAATCAGAAAATATGCTGTTTTCGAATAAGAATGTCTTATTTTAGTGACTTGACTACGCAGTATAGAACTGCCATTCTTAGGATCTAAAAAACATAATCAAAATAGGACGAAAGCAAAGTCTGGTAATTCATATAATTTTGCATTTATCTTATTATTAATTCTAAGATTCCATTCTAAATGTATAGAACATCACTGAAGTGCATTTTTAATATACAATAAGACAGGTATTAAAAAAATAATCCAATATTTCGAACATCTACGCAACAACTCCATCCATATATTTTCTAGCTTCTTAATCGTAGTCAAATTAATATGTTATATCCAGTATGATGCCTTCTAGAAAACTTAACTACACGCTTACTAAATTGACTAAGTAATATTTAAGATCTGATGGCAGGAGAGGCAATTCAAAGCCCACTGAAATAACGTACCTTGTGGTCAAAAAAGATTCCAGATCAATAAATAGCTGCAAACAATGTTCCAAAAAATGTATGCCATCAATTCCCACTTCTTAAAAAATTGAAGCATTGAAGAAAAAGAAAAAAAAATTGAAAGATATTATATAATTTAACGTAGTAAATTTATTACGAATTTAATGTTTAAAAACAGAATATAAAACATACCGCTAGATTCATCATCAACATCTGTTAGCGTTTGCTTAAAGATTTGTAGCAAATTCCACATAAATGTACGTTCGAAACTCAATAATTCCTTTTCTTCATCTGTTGCTGAGGCTGCCTTTGTTTCGAACTTGTTCCATATCTTCCGCAATTTTGGATTTGCTTGGAAAAGATCTTCTCTTTGGATCTAAAAATTGCGAATGAGCCTAGACTTTGAGAGTAACAAACTCATATTTTTAAAAAATATGAATTTAAAAGATGTTATAACACTTGGCAGAGCGAGGCAGAGTAAAGCAAGGCAAAGATTAAAAACCAACTGGAAGCAAATTGGACCACATTGTAAGTGAAATTATTTTCATCACTTCCTTTCGCACCAAATCCACTTCCTGCAATTTTGGATCATTTACAGTTTTTGATGAATTACATTACCAACTGTAACTAGAAATAAAGAGCTCAATTTCTCGCCCCGATTTTTCGATATGAAGTAAAAGTATCCCTGTGTTATCTCCCAGTAATTTGGGCAAATTTTACGACTGCAAAGATAAACCATTTTATTCAATATACTAGTAATCAAACTGTTATACAATTTGTAGATAAATGACAAAATGGAAAGAAATATTTACCACTGAATTGAAGCAATTGATCAGGAATTTAATAATTGCGGACCGTTCCAATAATGTGACTTGTCCAGTGTCCAAAACAAGATGCAATATTCTTCGAAAGAAAAGAGGAAATTGAGCCGGACGCTCAATGATGCACTGAAATATCACAATTCGAAATACCAAATATCTGATATCAAGAAAATGAATATTGTTTTCTTATCAAAATGCCTTATTTCAGTTGGTGTGTCAAAACTTTTTACAGAAAGATCTTTTGTTTAAAATCTTTGAATATGTGGTAACAAAAATGGGACATGCAAAAAGAAAACTCTCACTGCTCTCCAACACAGATTTTAACACATACCTTAAACTAAACATTTTAAGCATTATCACTTATCAACAAATGATAGCCGAAGGCTTTGAATAAAGGAAAAAAGAAAATACAAATTACACTCCAAACTGGAATCCTTTCTCGAAATTTCACGTTAAGCATAATTACGATGGACATGACGTAATAGTTATTAGCCTTCTCTGCAATAAAATTCGGCCAGAGATACCGCTCGAGGTACTGACTGAAATTTACGACTTACATTGGTACTTCTTTTTTCTTTAATTTACCTTTACTAGTTAACACAAGAATCATAACTAAACGATGAGGAATATGTCGAACGAGGAAGAAAGGAAGCAGAAAATTAGGAATAATTTCTCATGATAAAAACATAAAAACAGACTGGAGGATTGATAATAAAAAGTTATTTTAAAAATTTTAAAAAGGATTAAAGAATATACCAAAATAAGAGAAGTAATAAGCTTACAATGCTTTATTTTCCCAACTCAATGTTTACTGCTTGTTTATCCAGTCTACATATGTCTTTTATACATATCTTTTTTATATTTCATTAAAAAATTTATAGAAGTCGTATATTTCTTACATTGGGAACTATCTTGAATGTCTTGATGAAAAAAATGAAAGAAACCTGAATTCCAATACGACGACTTTTTTTTGCATGGAAGGACTTTGTGCTAATTCATTTTCATAAATTGTATCGATTAAATTGCAATTAAATGGACGATAGTCAAGCGAATATGGTGCCCAATATTGTCGAGCTATCTAAAGTTCGAGAAAAATATCAGACTGGTAAAAAATATGTAAAGAAAATGTATCATAATAAGAAAAGTTATTTCTTAGATTTTCATTAAGTTAATTAATTCCTTAAAATCATTAGAAGTACTTAGTAAGTGCGCAAAATATTACGATAAAAAGCAATATTTCATGCTGTATGGAACAAACAATTTTGTAGTGTTAGAAACCAGACTGTCTTACAGACATCTTTTTCTTAATACAAAGAATGCCTAGAACTACTGATAAATGCCACTTTTGAGAACAAGTCTTGGACTTGAATTAATTCAACTTGCCTGCATCAAATGATCCTCCTGGATAGCTTCTGTCGTCAAAATACTTCCAACTGTCATTTTTGCGCAGAAGTTAATTTATAATCATATACCTTCAAACAATCACTGATTTCAGATGATAACAGATAACAAACATTTCTTCACGACTTTCACCGAACAGCACGTATTTCTAGAAGCTTAGAATCTTAAAAATCCGCTTAGAATCCCAACAGCTTAAAATCCGTCTGCACATACTTTTAGAACTCCCGACCCCTGACAATCGTGAGAACCACCCTGAATCTCCCGAAGAATTTTTAACCCCGATTTTAGTTTTCACGGATTCCTCGAGTCTACGTCTAAAGAAATTTCTCAATTCTTCCTCTGCGTCTTTGACAAATTAACTTTTGTATAATTATACTCTCATCAATTTCTACACTTCGAAAGATTCCTTTTTTTCTTTGCTAACTGTCAACGGCATCTTTTACTGAATTATATTCATTTTTATTTCGATATCTCCCGTCATCTCTTTCCTCACACTCTTACATTTTCCTTCACCTTTTAATTCTATTACTTCAATCGTCTCTATCCTTACACTCAATCTTTTGCCCTTCTCAAAAACTCATAATACTTCTGCATACAACGATTATAGTGTAGCAAACCAACTTGTCTCCGATAATCACAGCAATGTGGTCACAGTGCAACAATTAGTTTCACTGATGCGGGAAGGACTCATTTGAGCTGTCAGAGATTTTACAATAACAGAAATAAAATCATTTTATTACGATAATTTGATTAATTGTTGGACAATTGGGTCAATTATTCACTATGACTTCTATAAAGCAACATATATTTATCCTAATTTAATTTTAACTCATAACATTTACAAATACATTGAAATGTTAACCAAACTTTTTTATGACTTTTAATTCATTCAATGAAAATGAAATAAAAATTAAAGAAGTTGCAAATGTTTTTAGCGTAGATAAATTTATCATTGTTAGATTAAAAGAAAAGTTTCACTTTCCAAATTTACAATTTTAGAAAAAAATATTTGGTGAAAATTGTTGCTTAGATGCTTGTTTTATACAGGAAAAGCTCCTAGCACAACAAGCACAACTTTTATCGTCACACTTGCAAAAATATTTCATTCATTTCATTTCTAGTTCTTAAATTTGAATTCTTAATCCTTTTCAATTTCCAGCTTCTGAAGTTCTAGCCTTTGATTATAACTTGCATTAAATGGGAAAATATTGAAATTGAATGCAGAAGCGTAGTAGGACAGAGTTTTCAAATTTAATCGATTTAAGTCTTTCAGTTAGATTCATTAAAAAATGACATTGAAACTTTTACACTTCGAAAATTCATTTGAAAAACTATTAAAAAAATTCAGTTTAAAAAAAAAAAAAAACCACCTGAATTGGAAGAAGCAAAGAAAAATCTAATGACCTTAATTAAAACCCAATTTCTATAAATTAAAAATTTAATTCTGAAATTCAACTTATTTTCTTTTTATTCATCTTACAATGTAATGGCAATTTTATTTCATTATGAAGCGAAATATTTGCTTTATTAATGTCATCAGAAGTCGAATAAATCATACAAATGAATCATCATTTTTGCTTTTCACTACTTTTACTTTAACATTTGATTTTTGTAGCAATAATTCTAATAATAATAATTTGAATGAACAAAAATATTACTTGGATGCAAAATACACTGTTAGATGATAAGTGTGAGTGGAAAATACTTTATAATGGTCACATCGAACCAAAATTCGGAATTTTAAAATGATCAATAATACATATAATACATTTTAAATGTCTTAAAATTTGTAATCAATAACAATAAATATCTGCACATGTTATCGGTTTCCTTTGGTCATTATTAAAACAAGCAGTGGCGTTAATCATTTATATTATTTCTGTGGAGCTACTGATTAGTTCAAGTAATAAAAAATGAATATATCTGAAGTTAATCGAATGACTGAAGATCAAATTTGTAATTGAATTGCGCGTTCATTTATTGTTAGATCAACAGATGAATGATTCTCTTTTGAAACTAACACTCAACAATAACCAACATGTGATTGTATTATTAGCAACGGAATAATTTGAGAATCTTTTCGTTTGATTAAGTTAAAATTTCCAGAAGCATTTATTTTATAAATTCCCTTTCGATATTTAATTTACTTGCTAAATCGAAAAAAAAAAATCCACTGCTAATTTTGCTACAATTTCTTTCATCCACTTTTTTTTTATCCTTACTTTGAATAATTTGTTATCAAGTAAGCTGTCATCGATAATATCCTGATTGGAGATTCGTTCTCCGTCATATTAACTATTAATTCATTAAATGCTATGAAATATTGAGACATTGTTTTATTTAAATCCTAACATTTCTGGTATTATGCGTCAACAAGTTGTTATGAATAATGTCCTCAAAACGTGATTATTATATATAGTTTTCAGAAAAACTTATAGTAAACATGAATAATTGTTGTTATCAAACTTAATACAATTTGTTTGGAAACGATCATTGTGGGCACTAATTAGTAGAAGCTATATGCTGTTCTATTTTACATAATGATTGCATCTTTCCATTCTTTACTCTATTTAAGTTTGATCCATCATTTTATTAATCATGATGCCATATGCTTAATTAGCTTCACTCAAAAGCTTGAAAAATTTTTATCCGTCCAAAAAGATGATTAACATTTGCGCCTTAAAAAAAAACTATACTATCTGCGCAACCGTTGCTTTATTAATTCAGTGTGATTGCTCAAAATTGTTTTAAATGAATTCTTCAACGTGGTGCACACCTTAATTAACACAATCATTAAATGACAATTGTTAATTGCTTAGCTAATATCTCATTTGTTTTATCTACAAGATGAGATGTAAACTACAATTCAAATTCCAATTAGGAAATCATCTTTGTTGACGAATTTTAAAATGATAAATTTTTTTTTCCTTGAAATTCATTTCAGTTCTGATTTTTCTAAAATTATTGCAATTTAGCTTAACGAATGAATGATTCTTTTGTTTCATTGTTTCATTTCTTTTTTTTAAATTTAAAAAAATATTAAGCGCAAAAGTTATACTAAGTGCTAAGTGCAAAAGTTCTTCACATGTACTTTAAAACTACGATTTTTTTTTTTGTGAATTTTTTCTAACTCAATTATATTATTTAAAAGAAAATTTGAACAAACGTCGAAATAGTAACTGAAACAACTTTTATCATATTTTCTCTCACATCATGAATGATATCATTTAAATGCATTTCAAAAAATAGCCCATTCCTTTCTGTTCACTTTTTTTTCGGTACATAAGATTTATATCTCGTTCTTCGACAATTTATTCATTCATTTGCATTTTCTTGCGCGCTTCCATTTTGATGGCACTTTCCTATCATTAACTACGTTTGAAGTGTCCTTCTTAATAATGTCACGCCATTATGACGCAACAAAAAAATATAAAGCGTCCAAAAAATGAAAGAAAAAATTTATAAACTTACTGTATATGTATGTAATTATATATAAAATATATGTACGTAATTTTAAAAATAACGAAATGAATACTCTCATTTGAACTTCAAATGTGATCTCATTTCAACTAATGATAGATAAGCGCATTTTCATCGCATCTCCTCGACTATTTTTTTGCTTTAATTATGAGCCTTAAAAACCTTTACCATTGATGTTTTTGTCTTCCTGAATCATCCATTTAGTTCCTGTTAGTAACACTCAGTGAGATACGACTCGTAGATGTTATCACTGAGACGATCAATAGTTTAAAAAAGATCAATTTCACCTCGTTTTTTTGTAACTCTTGTGCCTAAGTCCAATATATTTTTTTTTCATTTTGTTATTTGTTATTCCTATTGAATTATTTTTTGCCTCACCGCAAAAATATCCTTTTCTAACTTTGAGTTGTATGTTTTCATCTAAATATGTTTTATTTTCATTGAACATCTTATTTAACATCAAGCAGTTACAGTACCAAAGTTATAATGTCAACATTTCCCACTCCAAAATTACGCAAAGTTTGTTTAATCATTTGCTACAATTGGCGGCTTTGTCTGCTCTATCTATTATGGATTTTATCGGATGAGTTAAAATAGACTCCTTAAGTAGTATCGTTGAAGATTCTATAATACTTGCATTGGACTCCTTGTCTTGTACTTGTCTTGTACTCCAAACTTTGCTAATTAATATCAGTGAACTTTTTAATATATATGATCTATACTGGCTTCTTAACGATACAATATTTATTAGTCTTTCTGTTCCAGATTGAATTTCACTATTAACTTTTTCGCTGACAGAATAGTATTCTGTGATCAAATTGACTATTTGTGGAAAATTTAAATATCAGTTGCAGTAAATAACAGTAATTCGCCATCAGTCCATCAGAATGATGGAGTGTCCAGCTGTGATTATCTTCATCTTCTTTGGCATTATTGGACTACAGAGGTCCAAAGCGGCTCTTCCCACTGGTATTTGCATCGATCGAATGTCATCACTCATTTTGATAACTTGTAATGGATGTATTCAAATCGGCATATCCTCGCCATACAGTGATAATAGTAATTTCTATTGTTTTTTTCTTTTTGACAGTTAGAAATTGTCAAATTCTCATTTATTAATCAAAGGAAAGTTTTACTGGTGCATCGTCGATAGTTTTTGAAAATTTTGAAATAAATGTAGAAAGACTTCTCATAATTTGCCTTCAGTTTGATTATTTTTCATATTCTGAGAGCAGTTAAAAATTAAACTTTGACTTGTTTATATCTAGAATTTCAAATAGCACTTCAAATGCACAAGCTTATCATTTTATCAATCTTTATCTTGTTTGAGAACTACATAAGTAACTATGAAGTGGATTAGTATTCTTGTAAAATCAGTAAATTTTATTGTCACAATTAAAAAATGAACTTTCAGACAGTGAAAAAATTGTGAATGAAAAAAAATTATTGGAGGATGTGGCAGAGGAATGTTGCTATAAGAGATGCTCCATGCCGTTCATCCGATCGTTATGTTGCAATACCTAATTATCACAATTTTCCTCATTGTTTGTCCTTTTTGATTTCAATTTTCATATTTCTTTTTTTTATTTGATAAAAATCAATTTATCATTCTTTATCATCATTTATCTTACCTTGAATAATATCATAAAGACATTCAGCTCTCTTTGTCTGGGATCAGATCGATCATTCAAGTGATCTCACCAACTCATTGATACTTTTTTGTTCATTTAAAAAATTATTATCTTTTCCTTATGGATAAACTTCTCCATCCATGTTTGCTTCATTGTTTCTGAATAACTGCTAATAAATAAAAAATCTTATTTAAAAAGATCTTAAATATGTTAAGCATTGCAGAAAAAGGCAAAGAAAAGATTCGTTAGCAAAAAAATGGAAAAAAGAAAAACAGGAAAATTTTTCTTCAAACTATTTGTCCTGCGAATGTATTCGGATTATTTTAGCAACTAAAAAAAATATTTGAAAAGTACTGTTGCACAGTAAATTTGCAATTTATTACGGTAGGTCGATCATCTTTTCTAAATAGCAATCTTTTAACTTTGTTAAAAGATTGCTATTTAGTCAGATTTGATACATTTTCCATACGTTGCAGAAAATTTTCACTTTTTTGCTCAAATTTGTTCACTGATTAAATTCGTCTAATCAATTTTTTAATTACGATCGATTACTTCCAGTTTGTTCTTTAGGAAATGCTGAATAATTAATTACTAATACAGATATCTTAGATATATTTTTATATCCATTTAAAAATATACAAATATTTTTTGTCTCAGTAGCCCGGTATCGATAGAACATGTCTCATTGTACGAGCATTTTTTTTTTAACAAAATTTTGCAATACAATCTATGTCGGCACCTATAAATTAAATTTCAGTTTTTCAATCTTTTCTCAAAATATTTCTTACTGTCCAATAGAAGAAACTTACAATTGATAAATGACTAAATAGAGAAGTCAAAGGAACAAATTACAATTTTATAATAAAAAACTTTTAATTGTTAGAATTAAATTATGAGGGAAAAAACAAATAATTAAATTTTTTAAAATATAAGAGAATGTATGATAGAAGGGAACAGAACAGAAATTCAGAATAGTCATTTGTTATATTTGCAACATTAATAATATTTGAAAGAATGGACAATTCTTTTGCGAATGATTTTAATGATTTTAAGAGTTAAAATTTTCAACATTCCTCCAAATAAAAAATTTTAGAAAATAGCGTGGAATGAGGAAGAATAAAAAAACGAAAACAATCTATTAATTTTCCGGCATTTCTTTTCGTTGTAACAAAAAGTACAGTTTTTAAAATTTGTTGTGAAAAAATTAAAACTGAAATCAAAAAAAAAATCCAACAGCAAAAGAAGATATACAGTAAAAGTTAAGAGATCAATAACGAAAAGAGAACATTCAAGAAAAAGGAACACAACAGTTGATTCATCTGTTTTATTTAAGGTGTGTAAAGCTTTCTTTGCAATTCTTGAAGTTTACTTTTTTTTTAGATCATACACGAACATCTCTTGGTACATTTCAAAAATGTTCACTCAAATTATTATTTTTATAATGAATAATGAATGATTCGTAATTTGTTCAAGCAATTGCTATTTACAAAAAATGCGAAGACCTATCATTGTTTCTTTTGCATCCTGATTATCCAGATTTTTTTCTTTTTTTTCCATCATTACTATTGTTTGCTCATCTATTCAAATTCATTAAAATGATGATTTCGTCGAACAATGATCGTACTGACAACATTATTTTCAAATAAAAATCGTCGTAATTTATTAGTGAAATAATGAACAATAATGAAACAGGCAAAATATTGAATCCATGCCCATTTTAAGAGTTCCAAAAGACCCGTTCGATAAAACAGTTCTTGTTCAATGATTCGTATCGATAAGTGCAATACGAAATTATTACTGCCAGTTCGTTTTTTAGGTATCCATGAAACTGTTTTCCTTAAAAAAAAATCCAGCATACAAAAACGATATTAAGTTCTCGGAAAATAATATTTCAAGCATTACTAATTGCTGTAATTATTATTTACAAGCTCTCTAAAATCTTATTAGTTAAATCATGGAATTAAAATAGGAACTAAGTAATAAATATGGTTATTTCTCTTCCTGTTCATTATTTATTATCATGTAATTTTTCTGACACTTCTATTTTTAATTTCTTTAAATCACGACTAAAAAGTAAATATAAAAGTGGTTAAAAATTGGTTAATTTCAATGATTTAAAAGAACATGGATTAATATAAAAGCCTTTCTATAAATTAATTGTGCTAGAATGTTAAAAGTTCCTATCCATGATTTTGGGGAAGTTTATTTTCTACTTAATGAAATTTTGAAACATGTATCATAATAATGATATTTTAAAAAAACAAACAAAAAAAGCTATGCCTATGCTAATAAAATGGTGATTTCCACCATTTTGAGAATCCCTTTTATCTGTCAAATTTGAGCAATGATTTACGAGCAAAATTAAAGTAAAAAAATCGAAACCGAAAGATGAAATACTCATTATGGAAATGAAAATGCATTAATAGAATCTACAAAGTGATACAGATGATTTTTAGATGGCCAAAAAATGACGACACTCTTCTTATCTAGAGGAAAAGGAATGGACAAAAAAATTAATATATCAAAAACTAAGTACCATATAATTTGATAAGGCAATTACTACATCAAATAAGTTCAGATTCAACTAACTTTAAGAAGAATCTATTTTGATATTAGTAAGTCTGTAAATGTAAAATCAATTAAATGGTAAAGTTAAAATAAAATGCAAGTCGATAGTATAATTAAGCGTAAAAATCTTTTAAAACGAATCACCTTTTTAAGATTGTTGTGAAATTCCTTAAAGAATTACGTGTAACAATTACGGAAGGATTATACTGAGCTAAATCCAAATTGGATTCATTGATCAGAACTCCTCCATGATCTGGATCCTGACCACTACTCCAGAATGGAGCTGCTTGATCCAACCAAAGATCGCCAGAAACCATTAATGATGATGACATTGTTACGTGCTCCAAGTCATCAAGTATTGCAGTTTCCATCTGTAACTTTGAGAAGAATAACTAAATTTTTGTAAGAATTCTCGAACACTCACTTTACGTACACCAATTTTATTAACTAATAAAAAAAATTATTTTTTTCAAAGAAATTTTTTCATATACTTCCGTGTAAAATTAATGTTCAACAGCTCTTTCTATTAAAAAAAATTGAAAAACATTTTACTTTTTGAGCATTGCTTGTACAGGAAAAAATACATACAGAAAAGCGTGACCTTTGATCAAGTTGATAATCAAATAAAAACATATAAAAAACTCCAAAGATTTTATCGTTTTCTTCAATAGGAAATGTGACATTTAATTCAATCTAAAATTCAGTGAATAAGTACACAGAATTAGAAGGATATTACAAATTATCAGAGATGAGTTCTTTTCAACTGCATAAACTTTTTAGTGTTTAAACCATGTATGCCAAAAGAAGATATTTGAATTTTCACTCAATAATTAAATTTTATACTTTTATCAAGGCAAATGTTTCTGTAGAAAAAAATTCTTTGTATATGCAAAGCAGCTAACCAGATCAGGTTTTCCGTCATCATTAAAATCATTTTCGTATTCTTCCATTACCGCTATTCGTATATTTGCTTCTTCAGCATAATTAAGTAATGGATACGAACTCCATATATAGTAATTGTTTGGCATTTCTCCCTTCAACAATACGATGAATTTTTGTTTATAATAAACTGTTGCTTGCTCTCGATATTCACTAAATTTTTTCCAAAAACCCTGAAATTAATCAATAATTCTTACACTTTTTCATTTTTGCATGAATTTTGAAAATGATGAAATTTTTTGTTAAGGATGGAGAACAAAAAAAAAACTCTGAGAAGCTTTAATAAATGTTAATAAAAAATTCCAGTAATTAAATATAAATAATATTTCAAAAAATCTTTTTATTAATCTTAAATAATTAGAATGAAAGAAATAAACTAATAACTAAAATCATTATCCTATCTCAGCAATTAATATTCTAAACAGTTTTTTTTTGGAAAATTAAAATTACCTGTGTTGTAAATGCAATGAAAAGTGCGAATAATAATGTAAAGGCAGAAAGAGCGACACTACAACAATATGCTGTTGAACATTTTGAAGCTTTATATTTCCATGTATAGGGCTAAAAATGATCTGCGAAGTAATTTTTAGCTATAATAAAAAATTAAGTGGAATATAAATAATTAAAAACAAAATGAAAAGAAAAATTTTATTTAAAATCACTGAGTAATAGGACAATCCATTAAGCTCAAATAGTATATTCCGCTTGATTTTTTTTTTTATTATGGCTAAAAATAAGAATTTTTTTGGTTTAAGAAGCATGAAACTGATAATATTTGCAAAGTATTAATCACTATAGCAAAGTATTAATTACTGTAGCAAAGCACTAATTACTTTAACGAAGCACTAATTAATGTAAAGAAAGATCTAATTTATACATGTTTAATATGATGATGCAATAATAAAATTTTTATTTTTCCAATAATTTCTAAAAAAAAAGTTGAAATAAAATTAACCTTCTCATAAAGTATTTTGTATTTCATTTATTCGATGGAAGTGATGATGTGTATTTTTCGATATAACGCTTTGAAATGTTAATGCTAGCAATATAAACACAAATCCAGGATATTGAAGCAATGAGAAATAAAAGCCAATTAAGGATACGAGTAGTTTGTTTTTTGTTATATACCATTAATTTAGAACTGCGAAACAAAAAAAAAAATTTAGCAGCTAATAATCTTTTTTCCTATATTATAATATAAAGTTGAAAATATCACTCTTGAAAATTTATGCATTTTAAATAAATAAAGGAGTTAGTCAATATTATTCATTTAATTGATGCAAAAGAGTTGTACAGGAATTTTTCTAATCAGCTTAGATTTAATAATTTCTTATTATCAACGAAATTTGATCGTAAATTAAAATAGTGCTCATATTATCTGAAATCACGCAATACTGAATATGATTATTCTTCCGATTGAAGTAACATTGTTTGTTTAGGATATGTTGCTATGGATACAAAATGTTTGCAACCAAACATGATGACATGTATAGTTCCCGAAAGATTTCAACATGAGCAACAGCAGGTTTTAATTTTTGAAAGTGGAATATATTTTTGAGTACATTTGCGAGAGTGGGAAATGTCGAGGAACCTTGGTCCAAACTAACAGATTCAAACTGATAAATCTCAGGACATAACCAGAAAATAACATATAAAAATATCTATGGGTTTAATTTTGCTTTTGTTCATAAAAAAAGCACTTCTGATCAGCATCCAAAAATTGGATTTTCTCAATGAAATTACTCCGTTGGTAATAATTTATTTTCTTAATGTAGGCATAAGCATAACGACAATGTAAAACAAAAGTAATTCAGGAAAATTTGGATTTCATTATTCAAATAAAGCTCATAATATTTCAATCACACTGTCATCAAAAAATAATAAAACACAGAAAAGATAAAAATTCTTAGTTAATACTATTACGCTGGAATGTGATAATGGCTAACGATTTTTTTAATATTAACTAATTTCGAAACGATCAATGAATCTCACACTAGTTCCATAATTTCATTTTTCTGATGGGATGATCTACAATTTCATTTTTTGATCGAAATTATCCATCAGAAAAAAAATCATTGCTTTATTTAAAAACAAATAGTATTCCAGTATATAAATAAGATCTTTAGAGATAAAATTAAATTAATGATTTAAAAAGTAGAAAATTGGCATTGTGAAAATTATAAAGAATATTAAGAACAGATTTGATAAAATTAAGCTTAATAATTCTTTATTAACTTAAAAGTTGACAATATGCATCTTCAGAAAACATTTTGAAACCAAGAAATTATTACAATGCTAAACTGGCCTAGAATTAAAGATTAGGAAAAATACGAATTACATACAATATATGATTCTATTTAAAATAAGCATATAAATAATAAATTGACAAGAAAGTTAATGCAATAATCTATTATGCTATTTAGAAAGAACTGCATTTGTTCCATAACAGCAATATGGAAGATATAATACACGAATTGTGAACAATGTTAAGCTAATACATTACTACTTATCATCAACAACTATCATTTCAGATAAGAGCAATAAGAGAAAGTTAACAATCACCATGACTGTGATTAAAAATGCCCAGTACTGAAAGTCGCTTAGAAGGGCTCATTTCTTTCACTGTTTGTTGATTATCAGAAATATCCAGAATAATCGGTGGACAAGTTCGAGAAGCCGATCGATTATGTGTATCTATATGATTCATGTCGGAATGTACTGAATCCATTAGTGTTGTGTTTCCTAATGCTTCCCTTAAACTCGCATCATCTGTTTAAACGAATAAAAAAAAAAAATTTCAAAAAATTAAAATGGTGAAAGAAAGAAAAAATGGAAGATATAAAGCATATCCAGACTAATCTCTAAAGATTAAGGAGTAAATAATATACTTCGAATGCGGAAACATGCTTTCAGTGTTCAGTTTAGAAATATCTGCTCAAATAATCAATAAAAGTCCTTCCACGACTAATATTTAGAATTCCAGAAAGATAAAAAGATATTCCTAAATATAACCAAAGAACGTCCAAACAAATGAAAACTCATTTTTTCGATCAAAATTTGCCACGACATCTCAATACCTTTTTAATCAACTTGCAAAATATGAGAATTACATCAGACTTTATCTATTCTTCACAACAAATATTATGTCTTCATTATAAAAATGAATTTCGAATGAAATATTGTTAAGGATTTCATCCTGAAATTTCTCTTCAATTAACAGCATTAGATGTAATAGAAGCAGCAAACATTACACTATTATTAAATTATTCTGAGCAAGAAAAAATGTTAAAGTATAAAACGATGCAAAAGATGAAATATTAAAATGAAAACAGCAATACCTAAATAATATGACATGCAAGGTTAATAAAAACACATAATTTTTTTTTTTTTTGCTTAATATTTCATCGAATTTAAGCCATTAATTGATTAATTAGATAGGAATCGTGAATAAAAAGTGCAATAAACGGCGGTAAGTCAAAAATAGAAACGAATATTTTCGTTCTTCATCTTGACCGTATCAGTTATTGTTTCCATTAGCAAGAAACAATGCCATGTTCGAAGCAAAGTTCATTAAATCTGAGTTCCCAATAAGACTCAAAAGATATCAAAAACAGTAGAAAATAAACAAAATATGTGAATGAATAAAATAAAGTGAAAATAAAAGGATTAGATAAATGAGGGAAAAGAATATATGAGGAGATTTGGAAAGTTAAGTTCCATGCTTCAGTAAAAGCAATGCAAAATCTTATTATCCCAACAAATTATCGAATCAAACCAAATTTTATTCTTTTTAAATGAAGAGTTTTGAGATAAATATCATAACTGTTAGAGTCATGCCAAATCTAATCAGACTAAAAAGAAGTACAGTCCAACATCATACATGATGATACCTTTTATATTAGTGATGAAGGCCATATCGAGTTCGTTTCATCATTACATTCACACTTCCTTTTCTGATATTAATTTTTGTTAAAAAAATAAATTGAAAATTTTAGAAGTCTTCTGAAATAGCTTTATAATTTCATTTCAATAATAAAGTTGTTATTTTGTAGCAAATCTGTCAACTGAGAAATTTCTTTAATCAAACCAATGATAATAAAAGCATGGCACATTATAAGCTCAGAAATGTTAGTAAGTAACTTTGAAAATTCCCAAAAATTTGCGAAAAATATCTTCCTAGCATGTAAGAAATTCGGGTAGAATGGAGAATAACTCCATAGCATATCAAATCATTAAGAAAAACATATTTCTCACAGTCACTACCGATTCATAAAATTTATTGAAGTGAAGATGGAAACGAAAAACTAAAGTTTAAAAAAGTACTGAATATCTCTAATGTCAATTGTTGAAGTCAACGAAGTTCTTATTCAATCTTCACAACTATATGAGAGAAATTATAAGCAGGAATTTTCGGGCAATCAACATTAGACGAAACGTATCAGAGATTTCTAAATAATGAATTTTTATGATTTTGTGATATATCCATCTATTCATGTCAAGCATCAATCGTTGATAACGGTTTGATTTCATAAATTTTAAAGTTTCATAGAATTTTTTCATTTCTTTCGTAGAACTCACAATTTCATAGAATTTTCAAGAAGAAATAAAAAATAAAAAGGAACATACCGGGTTTGTAACATGGATCCCGAATCCAACAAATTCTCGTATGATCCACAAACACTTTCAGTGCTATCACGTATCGATGCAGCCTCATCAGTAAAACGAACGGATGGTACAGAAGAAACGGGAAGTACATCATCTATCTCCGCAACATCCATGCCAGAAAAGGTTTCCAGTATCCACTGATGGTCACTTCCCACTTCTGCCTAAATCTTAAAAATTAAAATTATTCTTTTAAATCTGACACTATATCATTTATCAACTGAAAATTTTTTTGCAGCTCTATTATCCGATTATTAAAAGCTGAACCTCTATAAAAATTTATATTAGTTCCTCCGTATTCCGATGAAATATGAACCAATAAACTATTGTTAAATAATGAATCTCGCTTTAAAACAGTTTCAGTAAGGGTGACATCAGGGAAAAAAACTACATCTGATAACTGGACATATTAGGTCATTTTTGATTAAAAGTCCTTAAAAAACTTATTTTAGTCATTATCTATTATTAGCACTGAAAAGTAAAAACTGTATTTCTTTAATAAAATTTTATAAAGGCAAATGTTCCATCTGATAAACCCACATTATTGTTATAAATAGAAGCTATATTTAATTTAAAAAAGATGATGAGTCAGACAATTATGTTAAATGAAAAGAAATAAGAAATTAGATCGGCTTCAATCTCTATTATCATTACCCTGAATTGCTAGCAACAAAAGATAAATTTGCTTCTGCATCAATTTATCACTTGGCGATACTCATTAATTTGAGAAAAATAACCTGCACAGGAACTCTATCTTTTGACTCTTGCGTTGAATTACGAGAAGTTAAAGCATGTACAGATGATATCAAAGAACGAGTTTCTATAGCATCTGGAGGTATCATTGGTTTCCAAGTTTGAAGCGTCTCAATTAACAACTTCAGCAATGTCCAATCACCCAAATTCAACTGTAAACTAAAACTTGATTTTCAAATTTACAAAATTATCTATTTAAGACTATGCCTATTTACGCCTGTTAATCTTTACCTTTTCTTACCAATATAAGCGGAAAAGTAAACTGCAATGAACTCTGGGCAAACAGATGATAAAAAAACTCGATATGTATTAAGCAATTATTTGAAAATCTCAAGTACTGATATATAAAGATTGTCAGAAAACAGACAAATTAAAAGTTTCGTTTTAAACAATCGCATATTGTTTAATGTTTCTTTTTTTTATTTTTAGAAAATATTATGAAACTATTTTCTTGTTCTACATATAGATCTACTATTCAGTTTAGCAGGAATCGTAACAGAACTTTGCACTAATTATAAATTAAGAAACAATATCAACATAAACAACCATTTTTGAATAGGTGTATTTTGAACAGTTCCTAATTTCGACCAAAAAAATAGGCAAGAAAATTCTTCAAATCTTTTAAAGCGAATTTACAAAACACAAATAAAAAACCTTAAGAGTTTCTTGAACTTCCGATAAATTACATGCTGACAAAACAAGACCAGTAAGATTGGATGCACACATTTTTTCAGCAATAATACTTATTCGTTCATTTGGAATATCCAATTTTTTCACCAGATCGATTATGTCTGGTAACTTCATTTCAACAAGTGGTACTTGAATCCCTTGCCAAGTGTTCTTATCCTGCAATTTGAAAAAGTGATATGAAAAATAAAAAAAATAGAGAGACAGCTGAACATAAATGAAATATGAAATGAGGTGCCTGGGTATCACTTGACGAAGTATTTTTCATATGAAGAAACGCAAGCAATTTAACTGCCCTAAAATTTGAAGGTGATCGGAATTTGTAAACTGGAATTTTAAGACCCAAGTTTAAATTTGATTAGGAATCCGATTTACATCAACAAAACAAAAATATGAATAGAGAGTTACTTTAAAAAGATGCCAAGCAGGGCCGGAGACCACTAAAGTTGTTATGCTGGACAGTCGACTAGGGATTGCTTCAACCGGTTGTGCGTTCCCAATACGACATTCGGAAAAATGAATATATTCAAAAATCATATTCAGATAACAAAAAATTATTCGTTACTGTTTTAAAGCAGTACTTCTTTACAATTAAAATTTTTATAAACCGAAATAATTTAAAAACTTCTCAACAAAATTTTCATTTCATAATCCCACCTCTGATAAGTTTTCTAAGATAAGGATCCAAATTGGATGTACACGGAACAAAACGACGAACGTGCCCCACGGTTAACTGTTCTGGACCAATCATGGATGCCTGTTCCAGGAAAGATTCGAAATTATCCGGGTTTCGATCCAGATCTATTAATGGATCCTTCTTCGGGATTTGTTGCTTCAGTTGGTTGTACAACTGCAAAGCTTGTAAATATGAAAACAGAAAGTCAGAAAGATATTGAACAAACGAAAAAAAAAAAAAAACCTCTGCAAGTGGATATGAATCTTGTGGAATATCCAGTGCGTGATCAATAAGCCAACACATTCTGGACGGCCATTGCTCAATTAAACTAACCCAGTAACCTAGCAAAACCCATGAAAATTCAATTTCAAATGCACGCATCAAACTGAAAAAAGAGCGAATTGGAAAAAACACAAATCTAAATCAAATTTAAATTTGGTGACATAATCAAATATTAATAAAAGAACCATAAATTACCTGAGAAATAACAGAGATTAGATCTGCACCATCTTTCAAACTTGAAATTTTTACTAACCGTCCTGTTAACGTAAGTGCGTTGACAATACGCTTCATTGATCGTGGATTCATATTAGAGAAATAGTCATCTGCCATTAACGAATGGCTTACTCCACGAGTTCCTACAATCGCCATCTTCCTTGATGATTTACCTTCAAAACCTTCCCGCAAAGAAATATAAGACCCTGGAAAATTTTAATTGTAATTTTATTTATAACTTTGAAATTTTAAATCCATCAAATTTTATCATCAACAATAGCAGAAGAAATTTGATCAGCAGTTTAAAATGACATAAAACTAATATTTTTTGCTAAGTGCACTTCGAACTATTAAAATACTGACCGTGAAAAGTATCCTGCCGCTTAAATCTTTCTTTCCATTCAGCTAAACTTTCTCTTTTATTGTGCAAATTTGCTTTGAGTTGTCGAATAGCCGAATTATGCAGATAAAAAGGCATATTAATAATGTTCTGAAAGCAGTGAGGCAATTTCGATTGAATTGTTCGAAAGATTTGAAATATTCCATGGCATTTTACCATAGCTATCAATTAAATGTCATCTCTTCATACAAAAATTCATTAATCAAATGTCGCCCTATCTCTTCCTAGTCCACGTTATTACATGCATTCTATCCATAATTTCATTATAATTAGTCAAATTATTTTTAAGAATATTCCTGAGCCTTCCATAGAAGACCAATTACATGACAGATTTAAGCTGCTTCTAAATTTCACCCATTCTCGAAATCATTACTGCTTTTTGGAACTTCTTCAAAACATCTTAAAAAATTTCCGAATTTTTTCAAACTTCATATAATGAACAACCTTAAGGTAATCATGCCCAGTAAGTTCAGTTCCAGCTAGTGCAGAATGCATGCTATGATTTACAGCCGAAATAATTATATGCGGATCAACAGCAATAGTTACTACAAAAGGCCGATCAGCAAGCGTACAGAATAATAGCTCCAGTGCATCTAAGGTTTGCACCATACGTTCCTAAAACAATATTTTCTAAAAAATTTTTCTTTTTTTTAAATCATTAAAAACTTTACTTAATGTCCTGCACTGAGAGGTTAAAGAGACAAAAGGAAAAAGTCTCGAATGTAATATGTAATATAACGACTAAACCATGCTCTGTCGCTTTGTAAAATATTACTTGACAGCACTAATGATTTCATGAGAAATTAAGCTCAAAAAAGTTAAAAAAGCACAGTGAAACTGAAAATATGATTTAAATTCGAATAAAATTTCATTATAATATACAAATATTATATTAACTATAAAAGTTACCTGTTCACAATTATCAAGACCATCAACTACAACAATTAATCGAGTTTGGCTGTTTGTGAAAAAGTCAAGAGAGCGAATCATGTTGACCAAAAGGTTGACCTAAGAAGATTTCCAAAGATCACATTTTTTAAAATACCAGCTCATATTTGACATCTCATTCAAAACATGGAACAAATTTATTTAAAAAATGTCACTAAAAGATAAGCATGAAATATAATAAAATTAAAGTATTGCAGTAAAAACTGAGAAGGTGGAAAAGAAGGAACGAAAACATGTTTATTGAGTAAGATAGGTCCAAAAGATTTCAGTTTATCACAAAATTGTAGAATAATTCTTTAAAATACAAAAAATGAGAAAGAAATCTCACCTCATGCTGTAATTTATGCATAAATCCTTCAAAACGTAACTTGTTAATTTTTCGTGCCGCAATATTTATGCGTCTCTTTGGCATATTGACAAATCCATAAATAAAAAGAAGATAACATGGATACAGAGCAAGTATCGCCGCAATAGCGAAGAAAAGTGTGCATCCAAGTAAATAGCTACAAATTATCTTGAAATAAGGTTTTTTAATTTTCTCACTAATATCTTAAAAAGAGCAATTAATTTATTTATGCTAAATCAGATTTAATTCATATATGAGAAAAACTGCTCGAGCAATAAAGTACAAGAAAGTCAGTGGTAACATCAAATTCTAAAGTCATTCTTTAAATAAATAAATTAAAAGTAGCATAAGCTTTAATTTTATTTTAGAAAATCACTAAGCACAATTATGTGCGACGAAAATAAATCGCTATTGGTAAAACTTATGTCCCATCATCCCATCATGGACTTATAAAAAAAAAAAAAAAAAGAAAACTTTAAATAATATGAACCTCGAGTGAAGATCCATCCCATCGTAAAACCATAACGTAAGCAGAATTAAAGCTACATTGATTGAGAAAAAGAACAATGATACCATCACAGTAACTGGTACACCACATATTCGTCGTGTTTTTGGTTTGTTACCATGTCCTGAAATGATAATAATTTTCTTGATATGAACGAATCATCAACAAATATTGGAAGAAACAATTTAAAGTTTACAATCGAATGACAGAAGGGAATGATGCGAAGAACAAAACGCTGCGGTAAATAACTGAAAAATTCTTACAAAAAAATATCTGAGAAGTCCTTACAACTAATGAATAATAAAATTAGTAATTAATGAATAATGATTAATTCGAGAGTGATTTAATTTCTATTATCAAGTTTTCTTCTCAAAATAAAAACTAAAAAATTTTACAGAAAATCTATTAACAAGCTATTTAGAACATCGAATTTTACTAGCTTACATAAAAGTTAAGATATATGAATATGAAAACTTGCCAAATGAGACTCTTAAAGCGCAAAACAAGCGCACTGGAAGTGAACCAAAATGATTTTCAGCAGCTTCAAATAATGTAGCAACAATTTTTGCTATTGCTTGTTCACCACCAATTGATGATAAACGATGATAATCGGCAAACAAAAAACTGAAAGTGAACAAAAATCTTTCAATGAAGTTTTTTTCCAAAGCAAAAAGATTATAAGAAATTTCATCCACAATATTAAAATTATTGCATAGAAAATAATAAACAAGTACAACTACAATGCTATCTTATTATGAAAGCTACATTAATCAGGGAAGCATCCCGAATTGTTACTATAGTTAGCAGGGATATTAACAAATAGTTAAAAATAAAGAGAGAAATTAAAGTACTTCAAACTTGTAAATGTTGCATAATAACAATGCCAAATAACTGCTTCACAAAAACTTAAGCTTTTTTAAAAATCACTGAATGAGAAACTAAGTAATAAATATTTCAATAGATATTTACATATTTCAATAACCTGTTGTAAGTGTAAAAAATAGATTTTAAAAAATGGAAATGAGAGAACCTACTATGAAGTAAATGGATACCTACCTTACAGGACAGGAAAGAACATCCTTGTCCCGGACTGATGCACCATGCTGCAGTGCAACATTTGATAATAAACGCATATGTGCCAAAAATTTAGCAATCGAATGCGCAATATTTACGGCTTTATTCCACCCTTTAACACTATTACCATAATAAATTAAGCCTGAAAAAAGAAAAAAAATGCTAATACACATAGCAATACATATGAGTTTCTGAGAATGCTAATATTTTCAAAGAATGAGCATATCTTATCCAATAAGTCAAATTGCTAATACATTAACTCAGGCTATTTCACGAAACTTGTCACTGAGAATACAATGTAAAGAAATATAGTACAGGAATAGTTGAAAATATTAGCATTCAACTTCCCAAAATATTTAAAGTAACAGTTATGAACGTTATGAAATTTGGTAATATGACAAAACACGAAGTTCTGAAAAATAAACTAAAAAGAGCTGTATAATTTCGGAACCAATCTAAGAAAACTGATAAATTTAGTTAAAATTCCAAATTTGAAGAAATTTTTTTCATTTGTCTAAATTGATCTAAAAATCTAATCTAAAAAAAAATATAATTTCAAAAAAGGTCAAAAGCTGACCGTATAAAAGCAACCATAGAAAGAACAGGATCGAACCAGAAATACAAACAATAGTAATATAATAAAAATTTTGAAAAAAAGCAATAGCAGTGATGATAGTAAGTGTAAACATCGCAATAAGAAGTCCTACTGAGAAAACCAATGACCAGGACCATGAAAGCTGAACAGCGTCAAGCCAAGATCTTGAAAATGATCGCATTGAATCCTTCACTTTATCAAGAAGCACAGACTTTCCTGAACCCCACTTTGCATAAAGTCCTGAAAAACAATTTCCAAATAAAATTCAAACCCAAACAAACCTAAAATTCAGAGATCTGCGATACAAAACCAAGAACAAAAGAAAAACAAAACTAAAGCTTGTGTGTCCGACTTGTATGTCCGACAACTTGTAAATTCAATTAAATTTTAAGCAAGATATTGTCCATATGATGCCAAAAAAGAAAGCTGTGCAATTAAATAATTGCCCAAAAACTTTGAGAAACTCATGACAGCTAATCACAAACTTGGTCACTGCTAATTATCCATTCCAAAAAACTTAACAGATTACCGATAGTCAGCGGTAATGTTAGATTCGGTTCGCATACAATATCAGCCAATACATTGCTGTAAATATCGTAACCAAGCATAGCATCCACTTGCACTTCGGCATCCAGCGAACCATAAATTAAGGGGATAATTGGCTGTGGATTTTCCTGATCAATTGAATATGGTGTCTGACCAAGTTTGTTTGGTCTATACAATAAGCGTGAATCCGAGGGATTCAACAGGAGGGATTGCGTAATTTTCCGTGATCTTGCTCGTAATGCGACATGTAACGCATTATCACCGCTATTATCTACTGCCGAGATTTTTGCACCCGAATTTACTAATAACTGACAGAAACCAACATGCCGATTTTTTACAGCACGCAACAATGGCGTATCACCATCCTGCAAAAAAAGACTAACAAACAAGGTTTTATGAGTAGAACAATTTGCAGAATTTGATGAAAAGATGGAATTTAATGGAATTGATTGATTAAAACGAGTTGTTAAATGCTGAGGTAATTTCATCATGGCCTGAATAAAAATAACTTTCATCAAGTGATTCACTATCAAGACATACGAAGACAAACAACTTTAGTAAGGAAATGATGCATATAGGTATCAGTAGAAATCATGATATGATAGTTCGGTAATTGTTCGGAACAGTGCAGTAATTAATTTCTCACATCTGAACAAAGAATGGCATCTCCAGCACTTCTTCAAGAAATGGTCAGCAGTTAAAATGAACCACCTTCTTTCGCAAAAGTGAGATATCAGTCTGCTAAACATTTGAAACGTAATAGTTGAAAAAGGCTGTATTTTTACAGCTGATAAATTATGAATACTTTTAAAGAAACCTTATTTCTTATTTCCAAGTTTGGCTTCTTTTCCAATAAAGCAACTGCAATATCCATAAATGATTTGTCGATAGCCAAATGAAGAGCTGTTCTATTCTCCTGAAAATCCCGTTTTTCAAATGGATGCTCTGAACGCACGATAAAGATTAGAAAATCTTGAATCAGTAATTTTCAAGAACCATTTAAATCTATAAGAATGAGCATGTACAACAAAACAAGTAAGTGAACAAAAATATCAACATACGGAATCTCTCGCATTAACATCGGCATGTTTTTCAAGAATCATTTTCACTATTTCCACATTTCCTGACCGCACAGCACTTGCCAAAATTGAATTTCCAAACTATAAAACGAAATTTTTTCGAAAAAACTTGAAACAAGAAAAAATTAAAGTTGCAGAAAAAATGAACTAAAAAATTTAACTATACCCTGTCCATTCCATTTACATATGCCCCACGCTCGATGAACATTGAAGCAATTTCTACATAACCTTCACGTGCTGCGATAGCAAGTGGTGAAAGTCCATTCTGCAAAATGAAAATTCATGCAAAATCAATCGAATTTGAATTCACCATAAAAATTTAGGGCCATACCAAGAAGCAAGTTGCAACAGATTTGACAATGCTGTCACCAAAACAATTTTTTCAAAAAAAAAGAAAAAAAAACAGAATATAAACCTGATCGACAGTGTTGATGTTTGGCTCCCTTAACAATAACAATTTAACAACACCTATAAAATTACCTCGCGTGGCCATCATTAAAGCGGTTGACCCATACTGCAAATAATAGCACATACTTTTTGAAATGTAAAGTGGAATCATCTCTTCAAATTTTGTTATATTTCAAAACTGAAGCTAAATACCATTCCAACAGCATCTAATTCTGCTCCAGCATTCAGCAATAACTCAATTATAGGTTTGTAACCTCGTCTTGCAGCCCAAATTAAAGCTGTACTTCCGAATTTATCGCAAGCATTCACCTGAAAAATCTATCAGTCAGAATCAGACATAAAATCCATCAAAAAAGTTTCCAATCAATTAAAAAAAAACTTTTACATAAAAACTCACCTCTGCACCAGCGCTAATGAGTAATTCTACAAAATTTACGTAGCCACGTCCAGCGGCAACAATAAGCGGTGTTAAACTATCTTCTTCATCAATAAGATTAATATGAGCCTTGAACTGGATTAGCAATTGTGCACATGCATAATGATTCCTGTATACAGTCCACATCAGTGGACTCCAACCCAGCTACAATACAAGAAACTCATCATTTTTGCTTGAATACTATTTTCAACTTAATTCATATTATCAATTTTCTGAATTTCATGAGAAAATTTAAGTTTTAGAGAACTTCGACTAAGTCGTACCATACCATATCGGAAAAGTCAACAGCTGCTCCAGCTTCCAATAAAATTTTCACAATTTCTTCATGTCCCATATAAGCTGCATCAAGTAGAGCAGTCCAACCATCCTTAAAAATTAAATCCATTTCATAAATTTAAAAAGATATGGAACGAAGAAATGCACAATAAGTGCAATTCTGCAAAAATATTTATGAAAATCACATGATTTTATACATTCAATAGTGCTATTAAAAAGTAACGCATATGAAAATTTTCATTTAACAAACAAAATTTATGAATTTTGATTGTTAAAAAATTTAATTTTACCTTTAGTTCATCTATTCTTTTGATTTTTTAAAATTATATTCTTTAATTTTTCTAAAAATTAAGATAATATTCCAAAAGACAAACAGCATCTGTCTCTTCTAAATCGAAATCACTGATGAAATCTCGTACAATATCTATTTGTCCAGTCCTGGCTGCAACTATCAGAACATTTTCATTGTCCTGCAATAATACAGCAGTTTATTTTAGTCCAGTAGAAATTCATATATTTTTCATTAGTGGTGAAATATTAAAGACACTACTGCTACTTAAAAAAAGGCTTCATTTTTTCATCCAAAGATATTAACATTATTGTTATTGCATTTGAATGCTATGAATGATTGCTTCCTAAAAGATACAAAAACAAAAGCATAAGCCTTATACCCCATTTCTCAGGCTAATCAGGTCATGTTTTGCAACATTAACGCTTCGAAGTTGACCATTTTCCAGTAATGCAAATAGTTCTTCTGGTTTTGCATCGGCAGCCATCTACAGAGAGATAAGATTTGAAAGAATTTCTTTAAAAAAAACTAATGGTAAGGTTGTTATCGGGTTTTGCATTTCTTTATTAAAATATTCCAAAGTTGAATAAAAATAAATCATGCGCTCCTTTTTCAGTATCATACAAAAAAGAAGGTGCATACAAGTCAAAGCAAATGTCTGCGATTGTGCCATATTTTTGAAACTTTTCGCTCTCCCAACTTATTCGTGTGTTTATTTCATAAAGTTACCTCAAGCCTCCTGATAAACATTTACTTTTATCCAGAAAATAGCAAAGATACTTGATTATTTGTGATATATGATCCTAGCAAATTACAGTGAAATCATACTTTACTGACATAGTAGACCAATCAACGTTCTAACTTTGTTTACTTCTAATTTATTTGCCTCCAGTAAGGGAGATTACTACTTTTCCCAGCAAATTCTTTTTGTTTCCATTTGAAAATTTGTCTCATTTATATTTAGCAAGTTCTGCACTTCCCATCTTGGCTTGGAATTAATCATATATGCTTTTTTTATTATTGGCAATTTTCGCTTCATCAGTTTAAGAAATCAAACACTAACTCCTCTTTTTCTTTAAACGATTTCTTTCCAGACGCTAAAACTTGGAATGTGATGGAGAAACTTTTTTTTGCTGTTCTGAAACAGTTAGAACCAAAAAATGCACTTCCTATTGTTTTATTCATCCAAACTGTAAATATGCTACAAAAAAAAAGAAAAAAAAATACATGTACAAAATAAAATTATGAACACTTTAAGTCACGATCAATTCCACAACTGTTGGTGCAAACTACTACTTATTCTCAGCTAAATTACTCTTAGCTCTTCGACTGTATCATTATATCCATAGAATAATTTTGGAATTTATACCAAAACAGTAGCTTGAACAGAGAAATCATTGTAACTGATTTGGCTTGAAAACCTGGCTCTTTTATCTTGCTATTAGCTTTTTAGTTTTTGATATTTTAAATTTATTCGGCTTAAGAAATCCTAATCGGTCGTCTTTTTGTAATGATTCATAAATTCATTTGACACAATCTCATCTTCAAACAAAGGTTGGCAAGCAGCAACATATTTACAATGTTCAAAAAAAAAATGAAGACCATCAATCATCAATAACATCTGTTCCTCGAGAGAAAGACTAATTTTTAAATGAAGTTAAAAAATGTTGAAAAAGAATCCTGAGCCGATCCAACTAAAATTTTGGAAAAATTCAATTTAACATTTTTAAACATAAAAAGAAATTTCGAAAAATATGAGTCTCTTCCAGATTTCTGAAATTCTTGCTCTAAGCAGAAATAAAATGATTGTAAATAACAGTATCACAGTAACAATTATCACTAACAAAGTACCTAAGCACCTAATACCTAAGGTGAGGTTTATTTTTGATGATATATCGATCAAGTGATTCCCAAAAACGAGCCAGTATTGCACGATCTAAATGTCGCTTTGTTCGTGATAACTTTAGGACATTGACACTCCATTTAGCTACATTATTATCCATTTTCTGATCATCATACATTAAATGAAAAGCTGCTACATTTGCAAATATATCCGTAGGATTACCACCCCACCTCCAGCCTTTGAACTGCCATGCCGGTCCCTGTAATAATTTCCTATCAAACAGTTTTTTTTTTTTTCAACAGGAATTTCTTCCATATCCGTTCACTTGTGATAAATTCTGCTTATGAGTATGCTTAATAAAATACTTAGTATGATCTGCCAGCTCTTAATAACTAAAGGATCTGCAACTTTTAACTTCTAATTTAAAAGAATAAACTGAGAATTAAGTGGAGTAGGAAAATATCTATGCTTGGGTTCTATTCGCAAAATCAAAGCTCATCTGCAAAAGTACCTGAACAAAAACAGCAACAACGCGACTCCATTCATCGTCACCAAACTTCAAAGGATTTTCAACAACTCTATATGGAACTGTAACGCCGTCATGCTTTAGCCTCTGTATCAAGATCTCATTTTCCCTTCGACAGGTAGCTTTTCGCTCTTCAGTAGTAATAAAACGCATATCCTGCATTAAAAAAGAAAAAACAATCAAAATTTCGTATTCCTTAATAGAAAGTTATGGAATGCATTTTACACAAGTAAAAACGATGCTTAGATGATCAATAAAATAAATTTGCTACTAAACTATGACAAGAGCTCTAACATTCCACTCGTAAATACAGAATTAAACCTGTAATATATCGCGAACATTAAACATGGTAATCAGGGAGGTACCAGCTGCTGGAATGATTATAATTGGTGTCCGTGATTGTCTCTTCTGAAGTCGCTGATTACCACTATCTGCATTATGTGTCAGCGCTTTCGCTGGTGTTGACGACTCAACCACCATTGGTTTCGCTCCCGAAGCAGACATTATCGATGTTCCTAGAAATAGAGACGCATCTCAAATTAATGAGCTTCAGGTGAGTTTCCTTTCAAACTACGGTTTGCCGCAATCTCCATCCTCAAAAAAACATTCGAAATAGCTAAAATTAGCTCTAAAAAATTCCAGTAAAAACCTTGGAAAGTGAGTCCGGTTTCAATCTTGAAACCAGCAGTTTGGTCTTTGTTGAATTTTTCCTGGTCATAGCGTGAATAACCAGCAGGTTGTGTTTTAGTCCGATCATTCACCGCTGTTCTTAGCGGAGGTGCAGCCGACTTCTGACGTTGTGCTGCCTCTTCTCGCAGCTTAAAACTTATGATGAAAATATGCAAGATAACAATAGCCAAAAAATCCATTAGCATAAATAAAAGCGAGAAAAAAATGTAGGTTAGATCCACATACTTTAAAACTATGCAAAATAGAGAGAATTGAAGTGAACTCTTTTGATGCTGCTTCCATGACACTTGTTCGATTCCTCCACACCCGTTCCTTGCCTTTCAATTCACGATCTAGAGCATCTTCACTTATATCGGGAACGTCTAAATCCATCGGCGCACCAAATCTGAATCATTTCTAATCTGTAAATGATAGTCTGGGAATTTCATCCAAGACGCAGATTAACAATACACTTGAAATACTTAATAAAACATAAAACAGGATAACGATTAAATTAACACTGAAACTTTAAGATCAATAAATTTAAGGAATCATCAAATTCACAAAAAAATCCCAAATGGCAAAGGATTTAACTAAATTTACCTGTCGTCAACGGATTTGATTGTATTTCTTGCCATGTTTTTCTTCCGCTTATTTTTCAAAGCAGCGATTTTATCAGCTGTAAGTTTGTCACTGAGATCTCTTACCCCTTCCACATCATCACTTTTGGTACCTTCGGTTACTTTCAACAGATTCTGTATTCGTTGTCTGGAAATGTATTTTCTGACAAAAATGAAAGGACTAGACAAATTTTAACTAGTCGATAATTTTAATTTGTTTTATATTACATAAACTACACATCGTAAATTCGTGTATTTATAAAATGAATATTCAAATAATACCAACCGATTTTCTTCACCGTCATAACGAGTCTTTTTCACTTCTGGTTCATTTTGATCAATAAGTCGAGAAACAGGAATTGGTGCTGGAATAGGTGCCAGCAAATCCACCGTTTGTGGTGGTTGTTCACGTTCACCTTTGAGATATGCCAAAAGTTCACGCCTGGATTTAAAAACATAAAATTTCAACGGATTAAAATCTACAACTACCAGTGAATTTAAAAATTACTGTAAATAGAGAATAAATTTTCACCAAAATAATTTAAAAAATTCAATTTAAGGTTTAGAGATATTTCTCAAAGGGAAATACGAGGGAATTTTGCAAAATTCATACAAAAACTTCAAAACTGTTTAGCAGGAAAAAACAGATACAATTTACAAATAATAAAAGTTTGAAAATCCCGAAAAGAGATGAATAATAAAAACAGTGCTGGAAGAAAACTCAGAAACATAATATGCAACAGCAAGAAAATTTGGTCACAGAATTTGCATCTAAACTAAGTAAAAAAATAATTTTTATTCTTCCCATTCTTAGTTCAAAACTAAAGAATATGGAAAAACATATTTATCTGCTCATAGTCCGAGATATATGTAACAAACATACCTGTCAGGCCTAGTGACACACTGTATTCCTTTGCCAGAAGCATCCTTGACATAAGCAGTATGCTGCATTTCTCGGTTTTCCCATAGTAACAATAATGATTCCAACGTATAATATTCATTCTGTCTGCCATATACCATCAAGTTTGTCTTTACGTCACGTCGATATGCGGCATCACCAAATACATAATAACGCTGATTACCCTAAAATCGATGGTATAATCATATATCTAAGCTTGTTCAAATCATTATTACCGTTATGGTATACAATTCTTCATGCCCTGTCTCTTACTGGAATTAAATAATTTAAAAAAACTTTCATGACAACAACAATTCGACAGAAAGAAACGAACATTTTTGATTTCCCGCATAGTACGTCGACCAACAGCATATTCATGAAGCAGTTTCAATGGATCAGCCATTGTTTATATGAAATCGAAAATAAACTGAAATAACCACTACTTTAGTACTTTAGTATCCACGTAACCCCATTAACAACAACCCTCACGTAACTCCGTCTACAGCAAAACGTGAAACGCTATCGTTGCAGGAGCTTAAAAAAGCGGCTCAATGCAAAGAGACACTGTGCAAACGATGTCCAATAGTTTTATTGATTTAAGAACTAAGACTTTGATTATGAAGTTCAAAGTGTAATTACCAAAATCCTGGGATCAAATCTCAGAACCGGAACTTGATGTAATTAATAATAATTGGATAAATGAAATTAAATTCCAAATTAATGAGTAAAGTTCAAATAAGCTTTTAAAACTGAACACTCACCTCTTAAGATTATCATTTTAATTAATTCAAAATTCAATTTTATTACTGTTAATTATTTAATAAAATATTCATTAAATCAGAATTTTACTGATGCTTAACAGCACTGATTTACACTTAATGTTCTGAGATCAATCGTGAGATAAAAAAATGTTCTGTTTTATATATTCCAAAAATTCTTGCCGAAATTTGAGGATTAAATTTTTTATTTACGCTTGCTAAGTAATGGATGATCAGACTTTAGTCCATTTTGAAAATGAGAGTTTGGTATAAATTAGTATTGTAGTTATTCAACTTTGAAATATGAATGAATTAGTTCATTTAACCAAACAATAATTAAGTTTAAACGTTACAGTTGTTTTATTTCTAGTTGACAAGCAAATTTAATTGTCCCTAAAAAGAACTTAAAAATCAAAATTAATTGCCTATGTGCTTTTGATTGATTATTAATGAAAGTTAAATGTAGTGATTGAACACTGTGTCAAAGTTTCGAACAAGTTAAAATTTATTTTACACATATGTTTAACTTATTGTCACCTCAGCTATGAATGTTATAATTTTTAAGAAAGCATAAGAATTGATTTAAGTAAGTTGGGAAGTTAAAGACTTCCTAACGTAATCATACATATAATGGTGCTATGAGAACTGTGACCTCGTGACCCCTTGCTCATCACTATTCAGCGTATAATTTTAGCAAAGACAAACAATTTTAGAGCATTTATCAGCAATTCCAATTTGCATATTCTAACATTCTGACTTCTCAAATTTAATGCAGTTAAAATTTTTTCACTCTTTATCATAGTTGCTTTCAAGTATTTTCAATGAATGAAAAGTATGTAAGACTCAAGAAAGCTTCAAGCTTCTTGAGCAATTATTTTAATATTCTATGCTGAAACAATCCAATAATTTAAACTTTTATTTAAACGTTTGAGAAAATATGTTTTGAAGCTTTTATTGCATTCGGAGAATTATAATTTCTTAATCAATTTCAATCATTCATTGCCACAGCAAAAAAAAAAAAAAAAAAAAAAAAAAAAAAAATTAAAATTTTAAAAAAAAAAAAA
>JARVGP010000321.1:2333-53489 GCA_029876185.1 Mansonella ozzardi | reverse complement strand
TTTTTTTTTTTTTTTTTTTGAACTTTTACGATTTAGGAGTTTGCAGTAGTATTACTAATATCATTGCTTAACGCCTGCAACTATCTTATTGCATTTTCAACTTATGAACTTATTGGTTTGCCGTTATTTTACTTTCAGGCATTAAAAGTTTTGAAGACATTCAAAGAGCGGCGGCAGCAAAAATCCAATAACATTTCATCATTAGAAAAAGAATGCAAAGAGCCTGATGCAAATTCTGATGTAAATATCGCTAAAAACAAAAACGAAATGATACCAGTTACGACAGCTGAATCATCGACATCAATGAATTTGAAGAAAGATTTATCTGAAAAAAATCACCATCTTACTTTCAGAGAAGTAATCACCATATTGCTTACTGAGCACTGTTTTGGTTTTCTTTTTTTGCAACTTGCTAATCATTTAGATTTTTTGTTTGAGATTTGTTCACATAATTGAATTCATTTAATGTGAACTTTGACGGAGAAACTTGTAAAAAATTGGAACTGTATATTGCATTTTAGAGAAAGAAGATCGAAATATACTACAAATTTGATAGATTACGATAAAGTAATTATAGTTTTAAATCTAAAATTGCAACTTTTCAACTTCATTGTTTTTTATTTTTTACAGACTATATTTTTAGCAGGTATTAATTCCACTCACGGAAACTAAGGAACCAAGTCATACCAAGGCGAAGTTGAAAGCTGATGGTGAATTAGGTAACTCATTTCTACTAATAGCGTCAATCTTCCGTCTAATCATCTTTAATTTTGAGCAGGATTGCAATGTTTTTTGTTACAACTAATTGGGAAATTCAACCTGAAAATTTTCTTCCTAATAAAGAAATGTGCGATAAATTGAAATTTATATTGCTACACTTGCTTCAAAATTATTATATTATTTTAGTGAATGTTTTAGAATTATGGAGAACCAGAAAGCGCCACTCGATACCCAGGCAATCTTCGAAAGTTGCATCACATTTCTCTCGCCATCTTTCTCTGGATCTTAGCCAGAATGATATTGAAGTACTGATTTGCAATGGGTAAAGATAGGGAATTAATTTTTAATGCTGGGATTACCGTTTTTTTTTTTCTTTGCGCCACTAATTTGAAAGTAAATCCAATATGTCACGGTAAAACAAGAATTTTCTTGGCTTAATTTTACTTGGCTTAATTTTATTGCAGCTTTTCGAATGAAATCGGTTTTGCTTTTGTCTGTTGAGTTTGACATTGGTGTCAATATATTTTTGATCTAAAAAAGAATTCCAAGAATGAGATGGCTTATCGTGACAGATTACTTTAAATTTACGATTTGATAACTGAATTGAATTTTGTAGTTGAAATTGGGATGTTCTGTATTTTATTTCAGAGACTTTGTACAGCGCCGCCAGTAGATACATTTGGTTTTGCTCATTTTTCGCCTCCATCAAATAATGATCACTCCCAGAAAGCAACGACAGTTCGCTCACGACCAACTATGCAATCAAGTGAAATTTTTTTTTGTAATTGTTAATGCTTTATTACACCAAATGTGTAGCATAATGTTCATGTTCATTATGAACCTGTATAATAGAAGGTTGCAAGTAGGGAGTGAAAGAATTATCTGTGACAAAAGCTTATTGATCTCATCAAATGAAAATGTTGGATATAAATACAGTTTCAGATCTCGGTCTTCTAGCTCAGTTGTTCAGTGCTGAGAAAATCAAAGCTCTACAGCCTATTGACAAGGCAAGTTGTTTTGCGAATTCGAATGAAGTCAGTAAATTGATTCATATTAAATTATGAAATTATCTGCTACCACTGAGATGTGTATTACATTTTATAAGGACATAATTCAGAATTTGGTGAAACTTCCTGTAACAAGAACATTCTTGTTAAACGGTCGGTTATGCCAAAATTCAGAAATGAATCAGTTCAATTTCTACCAAAATTACTCAAAAAAATTTGCAGGATTCCAATCTAAATAATGCAAATGTTAAAAACCAAGAAGATGACAGTTTGTTAGTTGAAGTTTCAAGTCCTAGAACACTGCGAACGCGTGAAGGTAATAATGCTGCTTTGTAATTATGAAGTGTGGAGAGGCAACTTTAATTTTTCATCTGTGCACTTGTTTCATACTACTTCATAATTTTTTAATCGTGGCGCAAAACCTTATTTATGTTACATTTCATTGAATTTATATTTTTCGAATGGAAGTACATCTGAATCTTAGTAAAAGATTTTTTATTTAATGGCTTCAGGAGAATCCGAAGTAGTCAGTACTTCTTCGGCGAAGAAACATTCAAGTTTTTTCCAAAGTACAGCTTCCTCTTCAAACTCTCCTGTTAACATTACCAACACCGATTCTTCCGGTAATATTTGCACCTTTTTCAGCTTTATTTTTAACGCTTGATTTCATGTATTCTTGAAGAATATTTATAATTCATGTTTCAAGTATTTCATATTAAAGAAACTATTATATTGCTGTAAAGTTCTGTGTATATATGTTTTCAACATCAACAGTGACATTTACGCATTTCTGATGTTTACATTACAATGTTGCTATGACAGTTATTCATTTTATATATAACTATCAGATATATCAATCAAAGTTTAAATGCTTCATATTTTGTCTTTTTTACTTTATTTTTTGAAATATTTCAGAAAGCAAATTACCAACCACTTCATTTACAAAAAAAGACATCCTTCGTGTTCAGGTAATTTTCTTGAAAATTACTGCTACCATGAAATTCCTTAATAATTTCAGCATCTAGTGGCGAAGGGAATAAAATTTAAATGCTAAGTTGAAGTGTCGATTGGGAATTTATTGTTGGATCTTAACATCAGAAAGATCAAGTGAAATGGTCCGGCACATGATTCTGTTTTAGACATCATTTAGTCGTATATTTCATTTTCAAAAAGAATTATATATTAGTGATTATGTTGTTATAATAAAATTTGTAGTGATTTTGTCAAGTCCCTTACTATTTCTTCAGAAATTTTCAGAAACTGGCTGAAAGAATCTTAAGACAAAAAGAACAAGAACGTATTAGTGCAGCTCAAGAAATGCAGCGCGAGCTGGAAGAAATTGATGTCAGAAAATTAGAAGTAGAAGCAGTGGCTGGTGATTTAGAAAGACGGCTGTGTGATGGTATTTTCTTATAGTAATCTCTGAAGAAAGTTGATATTTTCTGTGTATAAATGTGCGTGCAGTTATGAATAGAAATCAAGAAAAATAAGTTAATTCAGATTAGGATTTGCAAAAATCCTGCGGATTTACTGTATATATTTTGGGGTTATTTTTACATGCAGATGCAGAAAATCTGTGGATATTGGAGCAGTGGTTGTTATATGTACAGGAAATGATGCAATTGAAGCAACGTGAAGAAGAATTGAAACTGCGAGTATCTGAGTTTGAAGTGAACGAAGAATATAAAAACCTTCAACTGCAGCTTAAAGAAGTTCAGAACAGTAATGCCGGAGGATTACTTTCTTCTGATAGTCAAGTAAAGTTTTCTTATCAAATATTTGTTGCAGGATTACAAAATTTATATTTAATTTTGAGATATATATTTAAGTGATGAAATTCTAATGATTTAGAGTTCCATTTAAAAAAAAGCAAAGTAGTTTTATGATGCGACAACAAGAAATCCAGTAAGAAATTTACTATATATTATTATCTAGATTTGTAAGGATCGCTTTGGAATTTTCTGGATATTCTTCTATTTTTTATTTACGAAAATAAATATAGGCTGAGAAATCGATCTTGAAGAAGACATTGGCAGTTTTAGAAATGCGTGATGCCATACAAAAGCAGCTGAAAATGGTCAAAGAAAGGTATTGTATTTTTTACTGCATTTGTTATTATTCTTTTTTATTGAAATTCGTGTTCCAGGAAAGAAATCATTCCTTTCGTTTTTAATTCTTTGTTAAGTGTAAAACTTAATTATTGAATCTATGATAATCATTCAATTCCGTTTTGTTTTTTCGATATGAAAAAAAATGAGCAATAAAATTTCAGAAAATTCTCTCAAAATCATTTTGGCAACTGAGATTTTTAATCTACTTTTTAATTTCATTAGAAAATTTAGTGTAATTTTTATGATTTCAATTTTTTAGAGCTTGGCAGCACAAAGTACCAGACCTATCAACACTTATTGGGTCGAAAGGAGCTTCATATCGCAATTTCAAGCCGGTCTTCATCTAACATTATTTTTACAACAAGGAAATCAGACAGCTGTATTTTAGTTTAATGCAAATCACTATTGAAAGCTAAAATTTACGGTCGACTCTGTTTGTATGTTGGGTTATGAAATTTTGTTGTAAATATGTCTGATTTTTCGAAATTCTTCATACTCTCGAAGTTTCAGGCATTGATTTGTATTCCAGTTTTTCGTATTTATATATAATGCAATTGTTGAGCTTTAAAAATATCCAGTGTAGTCTTATTCTTCATACGAGTATTTGAAGAGCATGTTCATTTGCAAAATAGAAAATTTCTATAAACTGCAGAGAAAAAAAAAGGATTTGATTTGGATGAATTCATAAGCAATTTCTAATATTTGTTGGAAATTACTGTATGATTGTCCTTAATTTTAAACTTATACTGGGCTAGTTCTTCATATTCACTTATATTTAGTAGTTAAATTTTGGATCATTAGTTTAGTTTTATACCAAACGGTAAAAGTGATTTTAAGTGTTTGCAACCTTCGAATTGTGATGTTGCGAGTTTTGAGAACTGATCCGAAAAAATTCTGAGAAATTCACTGTCGTCAGAAGTTTTAGCTTTCATCACTTTTGAAGTTCACATGAAGAGCTTGTATTTCCATGCAATGAGGTTTTTCTATGAGATCTGTGTGATGGTACTGATGATTATTTTTTTGGTGCTCTAATTTTTCTGATTACTCTTTCTGCTATAAGAGTTTTTCAAACATAGTAACATCGAGGAAATATTTTCTGAATTTTATTTGTACACACACCTATTATTCCAATGTAAAAAACAAAATTCTCGAGAGACATTTGGCATTTTTACTTTTAAATGAGAATTTAATTTAATTAGCGAATTCTTATGTCAAAAATTTTTTTAGAAACATTTGCTTCTGCAGTCATGCGAATTTATTTGTTCTTACATCGTTGTAATCTAACTTGCTTTGCCATATGTAGTCTTATAATCTAATTTACTTCGTCATGTGTAATCTTATATCAAGGCCAATTATTCTGCTCAAATATATTTATAAATGATTTGATTTTTTTGGACAGAATTTCAGTTTGATTTTTTTCATAATTTTGATTGATGTATTGCTGAATTTTTATAAATATAGCATATCGTGATTTGTTCCCAAGGACATGCAAAGAAACCTAAATTAAAGTGATTTAGTTTTTGTTAAAGAACTTAGTTCAAAGTGACTTGATTTTTTTGAAGAGTAATCTAATTTAGAGTGACCTAGCTTTCGCAAAAGTAACCCAGTTTTATCACTTGATCTACATTCTTACGTGATCATAGATAAGGGATCAGTTTAAGATTCATTTCATTAATCATTAGTTCAGAAAGATTTCTGCCTTTCTGCTTTTCTTGAATCTTAATAACATTGACACAAGTAATTAGCAATATCTTCACTAACAAGCTCACATATTCTGTTTCAATTAAAGAAATCTAATTACGGTTCAATCGTAAAAGCAGATTTGAAACTATGAAATACAATATAACGTTTTGGAAATATGGAAGTTTTCCGAAGAATATTTTAAAAAACGCTTGCGAAATTTCTGGATTTATTCAGTTCTACAGTAGAAATTTTCTTGCGTTATTATGAAAGCATTTTAAAATTTTCTTGAAGAACATACTTGATCTTTCTGGGAAAAATTATTTTGTTACTATGCATTATATGAAGAGATTCTGATCGTAATCATTTGAAGAAATGAGTGTACAAACTTAATTTAGAACTAAAGTTTTAATATATTCGAAACAATAAGTTTTGAGCTCTCAATGCTTTTTAATAGCAACAACAGTGATCATTAAACATTGAATTCTAGCAATCACTTAATTATTTAATTTGTACTTCACTCAAGGCGTTCGAGAATTCTGTTTTTAAGCAGTTCAGTGAGTTTTATGAATTCTCATACAGCGAGATTAGTTGAATAGTTCCCGTATCAAATAACATCATTTGAATAAATCAGTGGAAATTAGTGTTTTTGTGACAGGAAAGAGGAAATGTTGAATGACTGATATTTTACGCTGAATTCAACAGAGTGTAAATAAACCAATAATTGGTATGAGTTTGGTATTGGCCTCGATTTAGGCGACACTCCTTTCGTGCAGATGATTTTCGTCATTCCTTGAGGATACTTTGAAATTCTGACATTTGAAGTGTTTGGTTTCTGAATTACTAGATATAGTCTGGGATTGTAATCATAGCAAATCAGTAGCCAATAGCTCAGTAAGTTTCACTTTTTTTTTTTTAAATGATAATTGGCTTACTTGGAGTATAGCTTAATACTGGAATTTGGCTTGCGCATTTTTAATGGTTTCGGTTTATGTAGAAACGATAATGTGAAGTATTTCATTTAAGAGTTTTGAACTATGGCCACATAATCCAAAAATTATCACCATACAGAGAATTTCACATATCACACATGTATTTCTCTCAAAAAATATAGTACTTCTGCATGGTTTTCCTTGTTTCTTAAAGATTTTTACTTCGGATTTTGATATTTGTTCCAGAAAACATGGACGGAATGGTGAGCAAGCCAACGGTTAGTATAGGTATATTTTGTGCCAATTTTGACGATCTGTTCATAAATATTTGCTGGATAATCTTAACTTTTTTCTGTTATTAACAAATTGGTCTGGAATTAGATCAAACGTAAGATAAATATTATAATTTGGATAGCTATTCGTTTCCAGATGTATTCATCAATTCTTTGATCAAACCAATTTAGAAATATCCAAAATTTGCAATACTAATGGTTGAGAAAAAAAATTCAAAAAATATTAGCTAACTGATGATATTATGATATTATTCATATAAACTTTTGAAGTTTAGAAAAATAATCTGAGCCCTAATTGTATTCCTTTTTCTTTTATAATAAATTATCGCGTATGTGATAATCTAGGAAAGGAGTCATTTTAACCAGTTTTTGTCTAATGACTTGTCATGAGCGGTAGCTGCGAGGTTTCGCTTTTCAACAGTGCTTTTTCAGTATTTGTTTCAGTGATTGGTACATTTATGTTGTTGGTCCGATTTGGTTGTGTATACAAAGGAAGAGCAGCACATAACAATAAAATAGCGGTGTGCTACACATTTACTACAATCTAGCGAATTTCAGAGTTTTTGCAAAAAAATCTTTCCCAAACGAAACCACAAGTTTTCAGAATGACTAAAAGTCTTTTAACCTATAAAAATTACTAAATGACTTTCAAAAGAATCTCGATTAGAACTTGCAGAAAATACGCCAGGAATCAGTTATCTTGCATGCAGATAAAGACATCATTGAATTGGTACTGTTTCATGTTGAAGTGACGAAATTCCTTTTACCTTTATATATATTCATCAATCCTATTCTATGTTAGTAATATTCTACAGTAAGTGAACAGTCATTAATTTCATGATATGGTACGATAATTAATAAAAATCTTCGATTCCTGAATCATTATGAGGTCGAAAGTTGCAGGAACCAAATCAAGTTAAAAACGAGAAAAATATGAGCCGGGATTTAGATAAATTAATAGATGCAACGCAAATTAGTGAGAAAAATTTAAGCGATCAAAGAAAAGGTTCCTTTACTAATACTCTGAAAAAATGAAAAAAGTAAATTTAACTTTTGGATAATATGCATCTCAAATTAGATTTGTTTAGCTAAAATTAGATAAAAGGCTAAAACTATCTGAATTTAGCTCATCTGAATGAATAAACTTAGCTAAAATTATTTGAATTGACTTCCAAAGTTTGAAAAAGACAGTTTAAAGACCTTTAACTACACTTCTGGGCTTCTATTAGGTACCCATTCGCCACTTACCAATGCAAATATTGGAAAAGTAGGAAGATAGATGATGATTTTTGATTCCGTTTGATTTTCATTTAGATTTTCGTTTACTTTTTCAAACTGTTTTAAAGTCTTTGCGAGGAAAAAAGATAAAGCAGCAAACGATGAAAAGAAAGACGACGAAGAAAAAATGCATTTGAATAAGAAAAACGGACACGAAATTTTAATCCAGCAAAAAATAGCAGAAGAACCGGAACAGCTAGTAAGAATTTTTTCGCTTTATTTCTTTTCGAATTTTAACCAATGTAACCCCAATTTGTCAATTTTTTCAGTGATTTTTTTTTTTAATCTGACTTAGACAGTGGTTTGAAACACAATCCACATAAATTTCAGAGAACACAATCAACGCAGATGGATAGTTTAGAGGTTCCAAAAACGAATAGTCAAGTAAAAATGCTTCCATAATAATTAACTGATGAAATTTACATAATGCTCTTCTTTCACAATATTCAAACATAGTTATTCAAATTGGAACTTTCGAAAGTTTTCCGAAAAATTAGAAAAAATTTTCAAACTTTAGATAGAGTGATTGCTTAAGTAGAAGTCGTTCTTCCTAATGCGTGTCATTCCCTAAGCAGAGGCGAATAACGGGTACGGTAAATCGAAAGCGCCAAGGTCCCATCAGTAAACGGCGTAGAAGTAATATCGAGGAAGATGCTGGGAGAAATCAATCTCGAGAAGAGGCGTCAACTTTAGAAGGCATCGCATCTATTAGTCGTGATGATGCTCCATCAGCCATCAGCCACCAAATAAATAAATTGATTTCAAAGAGACGAGGCATTATGAGTAAAGGTATTCGTACCAAAAGGAAGTCTGTTAAAAAACTATAGTTGATGTGTCATTTTGCAAATGCTGCATATTTTATACTTGTCAATAAATTATGAATATTCTTGTTGTTATTGAACAATATCAAGAAATATGGATTGTAGCCTAGTGGAGGTATCATAATCATCAATAATGTCTAAACTTCTCTCGAAGTAGAAACGTAATTTTCAATCATATTGTGTTTACCAGATGGATCACGGCAAGCAGGCAGTCGTTTAGAAGTGGTGATCGAAATAATACTAATCTAAATCTCTCTGAAGCTTAATCACTTTCTAAGCGCATGATACGTTTTAGATCATGAGTGTGAAGGCAGCAAATTAAGTGTGAACAAGTTGTGCCGCGAAAATCTTGTAAACTGAATCTTGTAAATTCCGAATCTTGTAAACTCTTAGGAGAAATTTGCTTCTTCTAACAGCAAAAATTCGACTGTTCTAAAATTCGATTTCTATGGTAACATACCATAAGTGTTCTAGCATTGAATACATATAGTATTACTTTGATCAGAAGTTTTTTTTTTAGTTGTTCAAACGTATCTTATTATACTTGATAAATCACAATGAGTTAAAATTTATTATTTCAAAAAGAGCGCAGAGTTCAGAAAAAGATTTGAATTCCATAATTTTTATGCAAATTTTTACTTATTTATAAAAACAATTTATATAAACCAAAATTCGTTTCAATTGCTTCTTTGCATCAAGTTACTAGCTCTCGTGCTGTGTATTGCAGGTATCGTTCGTGTTCTTGCTTCAGGTATTTGCAGGTATCAATTGGAATAATCATGAGAAGTTTGGATCATTAGCAGTGCATTTTTTCATGTATCCTATATATTCTTCAAAGAATCGTTCTAAATTACAATGAATCAAGTATCAATATACAAAAAAGATTCAAGACTTTTCAATCTTTAGCAATTGGGAAATTAAGTGATGTCTCGATTTTTGCCACCAGTGATAAGAAGCCAGTCATGCTTTATTGATAGCCGCGATTTGCGCCTCTGTACCGAATCAGATGGAAGGTAAAAAGAACATCAATCCACTAGTTTGGATCAGGTTCTTGAAATATTTTGAAATTGGTCATTCAGTATTCTGACTGATTTATCACTGATCACATTGAACTTAAGGCAGCTGTATATATATACAGTAACATGGCATGATTTGGAACAATTCGAATCATCAAAATCAACGGATCATAAAAGGCTATCTGTGTCTCCTCAATTTTCATTTATGAATAGTATGATTTCTGGTTATCATTTTCATTTCAATATTCGTACTACAATCTAATTTCTTACTCTTTTTGTTCTTAATCAAAATGAAATAACATATTTAGAAGTATGGAGAGAATGTGAAATTATTTCACATTTTACTGAAAAAATATAAAACGATTCGTTTAAAAGATTCTTGAAGCAAAACTGAAATTGATCAATTCTTGCTTTATGATTTCTAAATTGTACTTTCTTGCCCTTAAATAATTTGGATACAAGCAAATTGCAGACTACTTGCAAATCAGCGATAAGCCTTTAATGGCTCTGATCATTCAGTAAACAAATGTTATCAAAAATTTTAGTGTCCCCAAAGCAAGATACTTCGACAGCAGAAATGCAAATTTGTAAACGCGTTGCGCCAAGTAATACTCCTAATCGGCGAATCCGAGAGTGCCGTTGTGATGGACCATGTGGAAAAATTAGGGTTAACTTCAGCATTTTGCTGAAACTCTTAAAACATACTGTAAAGAAATATGGCAAGCTCATCGAAATATCATTTAATCATCGTAAAAATAGGGAAAAAGAAAAACAATTTAGTTTGAATATTAAATACTTGTTTGTTAGAGTACTTCTTAACAACAAACACATTCAACATATTACTAACAGTAACATAATTCACACTGACATAATTTTTGCAGCCAGTAAGCGAAATGCATATTATGGGCCTATGTGACCATTACATTTGTCGAGAATGTTTCCAAAAAGCAGCTGCTGATAAAACTGGTTTGTTTAGCATAACATTTTTGTTGACTTGCCTGCAATATCACAGTTTGTATGCCATTTATTATCAATTTCATTTGCTCATAATTTTTCTATATTCAGTTAATGGATTTGGTTGTCCAAATTTGAGTTGCCATCAAACGGATTTAGCATATTCGCGTCCAAATAGTCATCGACATCGTCGTGAAATCCAAAATAGTGTCAATATGTCTTCGCATAGAACGACTACAAATAGTGTATTGATAGAAATTTTGCTTATGTTACAAAAAGAAAAGGAAAAACCACATCACACTAATAACAGAAATCCTATCAACTGCTATATTTTCTAACTTATTTTCATTTGGAATGTTTGAATCGATTATTATATAGTGTCTTATTTTATTAATCAAAACTTAAATCATTTATCTTTTTATATAGAAGGAACAGAGCATAGTACCAACTATGTTGAAAAGTAGGCCATGCCTTTGTTTGGTGGAAGTACGCTTAACAACCTTCGCTCCGTTATCAAATTCTGATAAGGTATGTCGTCGGCAACAAATTATAGAAACATACGGCGACTACACAATGTTGCAGACAATAAATATGTTAAAGGAATATGAACGACTCAGCAGGTTAATTAATTTTTCCCAATACCTTATTCAACTTGACAAATATAATCAACAGTCTTGATATTTTTCCTTATTCAAATCATTTTTCACATAAACAAAAGAAATGCAGTGGATTTAAATCTATTCTTCTTTTATGATTCGAAACAAACTTCTTTCTGAAGCATTAATTATTGATCTGTTCCAGTAATATCCAACATTTTCTAGATCACTTTAGTTTTTCATTTGTAGCATGGCCTACAAAATAACGATAAATCTTGTTAATTTAAATGAACCTTAACCAAACTTCTGACGCATTATTAAGGAAAGTCCTGATCTGTTTTCAACTCATTGCGCTACTTTCTTCGCAACCCATATTTTTATTCGTGCCGACCATCATTCGAAATCACTAACCCTTAATCAAATAATCATTTTTTCAAAACCATTATTGCTATATTTCCAATCTTTCCTCTTATTTCCCGAATAAAATTTGCGGTCCCTTCATGCTGTTCGTACTATCAATGAGTCTCGGTTTACGGAAATTCTAAATACAAGCAATTGAATGTCTAGATACCAGAGATTATTAACTGAAAATTTAGTCGTACCTTAATTATATTTATATTCATTATCTTCCGTGACAAGTTTATTTGAACTTTTTCTTGCTCAGTTTGGAAATCGCAAATCATATATATTACTGCACAAATGGTTTCATCAATGAACGTGCTTCCTGGAAACAGATTAGGGAAGAAGATCTGTCGATGCCAATTACAAGATTTGGCGAAGATCGACGTATTGATATCATTTTCGATTGTACTGTCCGTTAGCCATCGGCAAAATGCTATGCAAAAATCAATTCTATTGCTTAGCTTTTCAGCAATGCAATTAATCTTTTTTTCTAGTGGATTATAAGCACTAAAAAAATGTTTTTTTGGATAACTGGTAAAATATTTTTGCAACAATTTATTCGCTTTAACTTTATTCATCAGTCCAAAGTAGTATATCTTCTGCAATATTGAATTCAGCAGGGATATCGGAGCTAAGCATATCATTTATTGCAGTAGTACCGTTTAAAGAATCTGAAAACCGCAATGTACCATAATTTCTAGCACGAATTTGCACACGATTTTCACGGATAAGCTGAATCAATTATAAAATCAAAAGTATTCTCTTGCTATATATGAATTAATTCTCAACGGTATCATATGCTCTCACTGAAAAAGAAGATTTTTTATCAACATTTTGAAATACCAAAAATTCATAACCGTAGAATTTTTTAGGAGCACCAAACATAACAACATGTCAACAAAAACAATGATAACGAGCAACAAAATATACAAATGAAAATCCACATATCACTTCCTTGGTCAGATTTGTTGAACTTAGCAGCAGAACAACAGATCACAAAGCTGAAAAAGTTTCCAAAGAGACCTATGACTGCCTAAATGAGCAAATTCATTTATTATCTTGCAACTCAATTCAAAAAAATTATCATCGTTTAATTTAGGCTCTAAAATGCTGTACATTTATCGTAATAAAGTTTAGCCATGTTTCAATCTATAAATTAAGGAGAGAAAACGAAATGATCTTTTCAATTAACTCAACACCAGAAAAACATAGAAGATAAAAACATTGTCTTTCCTAAAAAGTGTAAATTCCTGCAAATATTTCTATGCAGCAACCTTACGAATCGGAACCGAAACAAAATTTTAGGTCGACTAACTTATTGTTGGATTATATTCGTTTCAGTTTCACCATTTTTTAGCTCGAATGATTTTGGCTATCAAATCTACCTGGTAAACATTATCACACTGATTTTTTCTCCAGTATGCAACAAAACGTAAAAAGAATCAACAATCAGCACGCAATTAATAATACCTGAAAAAACCCGCTTTCCAATCCTTGATCCGTTTTTCATTTCAAAAACATATTAATACCTCGCCATTTCATGCCGACTGAAAATATGTTGAAAGCGTTTCGTCCCAATGAGAGAAATCAAGGACCAACTCCTGTTTCGATTATTTGGCCAATGAATTAAAAAGATCTAAACAATAAACAACTAATAATTCCGCATTTGATGATCACAATTTTTTATAATAGATATGAGTCTCAAGTGGAACTGCATTTCTAAAAGCAAATCATAAAAAATTTAGCAGATTTCTACTACATCTTTTCCAATTCCCTCAATTCAAATAAACTTATAAATTTGGCACAGAAAAAAAACTAAATACAATGCGACAAACTTCTAAATTGGAAAGATAATCATCCTTATCCACTCAAAATTCCGAACTTAATACGGGCGAAATATTAATTTTTCTCTACCCACTTAACGTAAGAACAGCATTTTTCTGCGAAGTACAATGAATAAAAAACAAAAATGCACGATAATGGGTAAAAGAGAGGAGCAAACATGTTGGCCACAGATGCTCTGAAAATCTTTTCAGACAGCTGTCCTGCAAATTAAATTCGTCCACTATTACTAAAATATAAATTGCAATTTAGATAACGAGAAGATCAAATTCATTCTTTTTGATTCAATTTATTGATTAAATTTTTAAAGAATCAAATTTACGGTAAAATGAAGGGAGTTATTATATCTAATTATGTAAAAATGCAAAAATATAAATATCGAGTACAAGTTCAAAAACAACAACACAAACAATAATAGCATAAACAGAATTCAACAACATTTTTCAAAGTTGATAAAAAAATAGCCAGAAACAATCTCTAAAAAATCTATGCTGATTACGACTTTTATCAACCCTTTTCATATACGATATCGACATTGAAAAGCAGCGTAGATAATATTTTCTCACACTTCTTTTTAACCCAAGAAAAACAACTCTTAAACGAAATCGAAGATAATGAATTACAAACTTCAATAAAACTTGAACAATATTTGGAAACGAACAGTCCACATCCAGAAAAAAAAGTTAAAATCATAAAAATCTTTTATAAATATTTTATAGTTATAAGATAAAAACAGTAAATATTATTGAAAGATCAGACGCAGAATAAGCATTTATAAATTTTACGACCAATTTTTTAAATAAACAGGAAACTTTTTTTCAGTTTTTGCAGACTTTTTTTCTCGGAAATATAAAGCACAAAACCATGGCTTTAAGTCTGGAATCATTTTGCAAAAAAGTGAAGGTCAAGTTGCTCCAACCTCAGTTGTATAAACCTATCACTTGCTACTGAAGCTGGCGAGATATTCCAAAGGTACCGAAAGCACATTGCGAGAAGTAGCAGTAGTTGTAGAGCGCGACTTCATTGAACTCTGGAAAGCCATTTTACAAATGAAAATTCTTTTAAACAAATTAATCTTTAATACCTTCAAGCTTAGGCAATTTTTTGAGAAAGATCACAAAAAAAAATCGAACATTGTAACCTTAAATTTTGGCTCCTGAAAAGCTATTTCTATCAAATTGGAGAAAAAATTTCAGAAAAAAACATCTTCACATTCCTATATTAGATGTGCATATGAATCATTTTTTTAGCTACAGTATTTGCCTCTAGCAGCATGAAGGCATCGTTTTTTGAAAGGTGCAGAATTAATGCGGAAATAATCGATCAATGTCTTTTCATATGCACAAAAAAACATATTAATGAAAAATTGAAATCTGTATGCTCTTGAAGCAAATGAAAATTAACCTGAATCGATCCACCGCCAATAATAAAACCATCACTTGAACTATTATCACGCATGTCACTCTAAATATGTTTTATACAGAACTGAAACAAACATTATAGCAAATGTACTTAGATGATCAGTTTTTCTTAAATATTGCCTTTGAAAGTAAAATAAATGCGGAAATAATCCACCAGTTCTTAAGAGATGCACAAGACTAAGAAGGAATCTCGATCAATCAAATCTCTTTGGTCTCGAAACATACTCGCATCTCGAACTGATCAAATTATTAAAAAATCGTTCTTCCCAATATTTTAAATATTACATATTCCATTCCATCTAATTAAAGTTTCACTATGTTCAATGAACAAAGGAAACAGCAGTAACATGAAGGAACTATTAAACAATACTGAAATAGTGTTCATGGAGCTTATCAAAAATGAAAGAAACTAAAGAAAAATTAGACAAAAAAAATACCTTAAGTGGAGCTGGTACACTTGGGACAATGCTTGGTCCTGCCAACTCTTCAGATTGCATTTCCATACTTTGACTTTCACTTGAAGCCTACAATTGCCAAGGAGTGAAAAACTCAAATTCCACACGAAATAATAGCTAAATGTATTCTACCTTTTGCAGTACTACATTATAAATGCAGTGAACTAGAAAAATATAATCATCAAACAGAAGACTTTTTTGAAAGCCAATTTTAACTTTCTAAAAAATGTTCGTTCACATTACCATTTGAACAATTCCAAAATACATACCTTGCTTGCTTTTCCTTTGTATGGTAAAACACCGTCCCGCAACTGGAAAACATCATTATAAGAGGAAATGAAATTTTACGTAACAGCTTCAACTTGAAAAGACTGTTTCAAAACAAAGAAAAATACAGGAAATAGTAAAAAGTACCATTTCTCTTAACTGCATATAAATTACGCCCAGTACATTTCGACCAAGACCAAACTTAGGAATTGAGAGAACTGTTTCATTAGTTAACGGAAATTCCATTGGAATCTGGAAGAGCAAAAAGAAAAACTACTTTCACTGTTTAGAAATGGATGGTCATTAGTTGCATGATGTTATTTGAATCAAAAAAATAACTAGTTCTGTAATTCAATCATTGATGAAATTTCAACATTAAGTTGCCCACTGATCTGCTACGGACTACTGCGATAACAAAATTTTGATTACTTTAATCATGACTTTGTTGTTCTGCATGCTTTTCGCCCAATCCTGTATATAGTTGTGATTACAAGCACTTGCATAAAAATCGTCACCACCGAAACAATGCACAAGCAACTTGTCGCCAGAATCCGTTAACTCCTTTCGAAGTTCTTCACACTGTTCAACTTTTGCTAAGAGTGCACGCTGAAAAAAGTTTTCACTGACCAAAGATATTTGGAAACTTTAATCACTGAATTACTGTCGTATCATCTCCATCAGTTTAAAAAATGAAAAGAATAGTAAGGAGAAGATTTGAGTATTATTCTCTAATCAGTTATGTAGAACATTATGTTGCAAGAAGAACTCTGATAATTACGGCAAGGTCCATGTCAACTGTATAAGCCATCCAGTTATTATGATTATTCAAGTCATTCAGAAAACTGCACATTTCAAAATTCAGAGAAGTAAAACTCAGCTAAAAGTTTATCAAACATATAAAATAAATTTGAGATCATTTGAATGTTCATAGTTTGAAAATTGCATGAATGAGAAGGAGAGATGAATAGAAAAAATAAACAAAATCAAAGACCTTTACTAAAAACTTATTTGATAATTTCACTACATACCTGCATTGCTTCAAGACCAGGACCTTTTCGCCATTCTTCTGCCGCGCTTCTATTAACCTACAATTATTTCATTTCGATATAAGAGAATCGTTTGAAATAACTGGAATACACCATTACTTCTTTTTCAATATCGTGTGCATAAAAAACTTAGAATAAGTCAAAAATGATTTTGATTTGTATCTAACTTTTAGGTATAATTTTATAAGTTACGCCTCCTATAATTTAATAGCTCACTTTATTGATTTTCAGGATATTTCGTGCAAGTGTGTTATAGTCTTTAGGTGTCGATTTCGACGAACCATCGATTTCAACACATTCTGTCATCAGTAACGATGTAACTCCACAAAGCGCTTCTGTTTTGGCAAGCTGATAAAAATGGTTCACATTGTCATATACTCGACCATCGATTTCCAGCGGAAACTATAAATTTAATAAATAATCAAATCTACAGTTGTGAACAGAAATATCTCAAAGCATCAACGTTACTTGTGATCACAGCTAATTTGAAACTCATTTCTGCCAAATTTAATGATAATGAGAAAATAGAACTAATTGCCTATGTTCTGATTCTAAAATTTTTGAAATTAAGCAAGAAAAAAAACAAACATCGTGTTGAGCTGTAAAAACATTTTGAAAGCCTGAGAAACATATGATGTTGTCGGGAGCGACTGCATACTCTTTATATTTGGCTGCCTCAGGCAATTTTTTGAACTAAAAAAAGAAAAATTAACAATCGTGATACATCCAAATCATTTTTTCAGCAAGACTCTCCGCCGAATCAAATAAAAGATCATCAACTTAACCACTAACTAACAGAAATAAATGACAAGCGTTTTAGGTAAGTTTAATTTGTAATTTCGTGGAAAAACCATTGACAATGTCTAACTTCAAACGGTCTCCTTTGCACAAATCCCCGCTTCATGATACGTCCGTACATAAATCGTGGTGCCCCACGAGGCATCCGCATTGGCCCATAGCCAAAACGACCTCCTCGAAAACCCATTGGTCCAGATAAATTTCTTAACAGACGACCACTACCGCGGCTCTCGTAACGTGGCCAAGCTAAATTGATAGATATAACTAGAAAAAAATGAAAATGAACTTAATTTAAGCATTACTGTGTCTTTGTTCAAGATAGATTAGAAAATATACAAACACGATTTAAAAGTGAAAAGATTGGAATTAAAAAAATTGTTTAATAAAATCATGTATACTACACACTGGCACAATACAAAGCGATTCTTCGAAACGGAATGCATTTCGCTTATTTCAGATATTTTATGTTATCAATTAAGTAAGAAATTTTAGTGTAAGCGCAGTATATAATGCTTAAGACCTAATATCAACCTTCTTATGTGTAGCGAACTACTATTATTTTCGTTTTATTGATAGTAGTCTGAGATAAAGTAAAAGACTTAGTATTAGTAGTCCCAAATAAGATAAAAGATTTGATATTAAAATGAGTAAAATGAGTTAAACTTACAGTGGTAGGATGATGCAACAGGCTGTATGAATTCACCCTGAAATTAAACTAAGTGGATCGATTATTCCATTGTAAGATTGAGCTATTTCGGAAATTAAGATGTAAGTTTTTAAAAATTGCAAAATCAATTTAAAAAACATAAAACCAGTGAAATACTATAAACGTTATTGCAGTTCTCCAGTGGACTGAGGCCATTATACAAGATTTTTAAGCAAACCAGTTTTCTAGTGTCTCAATAGAAAACTTATACATGAAGAAAAAAAACTTCGGCGCAGATTAAATCTTTCACTACGTAAAAAGAAAAACTATTGGAACGATTGTTAGAAGCCTATCGTTTCATTATCCTAGTGTTTGCAATTCTCCTCTCTTCAAACTTTTTCTTTCTCAAATCAAAAATTTAAAACTTAATTCTTCAATTTCATTTCTTACAAAAATACGAGTCAAATAATCCTATGGTATGTACGAGGCAAGTGCAAATAATATTTCAATATTATAAAAATTATCGGCATGTGGTTATGATGTGAATCAAGATAAGTTGTGTTCAGCAAAATTACTATAGCATGAGAGCTAATTTATAGAGAAGCCTTGTGCAAATGATACAAGCAACTAAGTGCAACATTATATTGTTAGGAATTCGATTTAAAATATCAAAATTATTATTCCAATCTTCATATGATTTAAAGATCAGATATTACACTATGTATTTATCTCAATACTATAACAAAGATTAATCATAACAATCTGGAAATTAAATTAAATTAACAGCGATGAACAGAAAGATGCAGTTAACAGTTATCAGGCTACTGATAAGAAATCTAGATGTGACTTTGTAATAATGATTCTGCAATAAAATTAGTATTATTTTGAAAGTGATGTCTTAATACGGAACGGAACAAAATGATTTTTAGTATACTAACCGAGCTTGCATTAAATTAAATATATGAATTAAATTGAAATTACTTAAAAGCATTAAATTATATGTTAAATGTGTGTGAAATTACTTAAAAGTCAAATAATAAAACATCTGTGAAAAAAAAAAAAAACTAACTTTCTCATATTTTTAATGATTGACTGAATTTTTTCAGTCATTAGATTTAACTCATTTTCAACTTTATGACCTATATATTAGATATAGCAATAGATTTTATGGCTTCTCACTTAGAAATGCTTCATGCTTGCTTCCTACTGTCAAAAGCTAATTAGATTTTTGCACACGTGTTTGCATCGAATCCATGCATGCTTATTGTATGCATGCATGAAGCCTCACCTAATCAGCGCGCTATCACACGAAACAATGACACCCTACCGAATCCATCCACTGCGCACGTCACTGAGCCGAAACGTCGTCTTTTACGGCTACCAAATATCTAGCGAGCAAGACGAATCGTTCCAAACTTTTGATAGATGGTAGGAGACACGGACTGATTGTTCAATTTAACGCTCAGTGAATAGTCCGTTGAAAATGAATTGGACAGTATGTACTTATTCTTGTCCCTATTGAAGTTTTAGGTAATAGTAGTGTTAGAATGATGGCAAAAATTTGGCTAAATTTTAAGTTGTTCAAGTAAATTTTAGGAATATTACAATGAAATATCGTCATCGTTCAAAAAATCGATTTACTGCTCGTCGTAATATAAAAGGCAAAAGGTTAAATTAAATTTAAATTATTTAGTTAAATTTCATTTATTTAATATATTTTTTTAATTTATTAAAACAATATTTACAGTATTTTTTTGCAATGCTGTAAAAAATATGTTTTTTTTTTTTTTTTCGGAACATTATTATATTTGAATTTATTCAATCACTTAACTCTATTAGTTACAATATGCAAGTTTTAAATTTAATGCAAATACTGCAGCAGTGAAAGTAATCCATCGATAACCCGACATCGCGAAGCTGCAAAAGCTGCTCGTACTGCTCAGAGAGTACCATTTACATCAGTAGATGAAAGTTACGATGCCAAATTTAGCAACGAGGATACAATGCTGGAGCAAATACCCTTGGTTTGTTATTGATATATTTAAACTAATGTTTTTCATTTAAATTTGATAATTCCAAAAAATTCATTCAACTAATCGATTGAAAATGTAACGAATTATGAGTTAGATCGAGGAAATTATCAAATAATTTGTTTTATAAATTCACTATTATCATAGAATGTATAAATAATTTTTGAGGCATAATAACTAATAAAAAAAAAAAAATAATTGCAGCATAGAATGCAAATTGAGGAAGCTGAGGAAATTAAAAGCACAAGAAGTAATTTTTCGGTGCTAACTTCGGCGAAATCAGAACTTTCACAGTTCACATCTTGTACAAATCCAACTTTCGATGCTGTACATCGTTCCTGGAAGTACTGATTTTTTTATCTACAATAATTACAAGTTGAATTTTAGTTGGGTGGAGTTTTTTCTGTCTTTGAAGGATTTGAATTTTTTTTCCAGTTAGGAAAATTTTATGAGCTGTTCAGTTTAGAATGGTTTTAGTTCTTTGAAAACCTAAAAGCTCTCTAGAAGCTTTTCAGTTCTTCTTTAAAGGTGCAATAGCTTTAGCTTCAATTTTCAGGATTTGGATTCTTTTCGTTAACTTTGGATTAGATGGTTAAGTCTTGAACAACCCTCCCTTAAATAAAAGTAGTTTTGAATCTTGTTCGTCATTTGTTATTTTTCATCGGAAAATGAAACGGAAAGCCGGGACTAATCATTATTTGATAATCTTATAGATCGGGTTCAATGTTGCAAAATGAAGTGCTTACTGTGCTCGCAGCTACTACAGAATTGATCAAAGATAATAATGGAACAGAAAGTGATGCTGAATATTTTGCCGCACTTTTGACAGTTATCGAAGCAGTACCTACAGCAGATGAATCGAAATTGGCTGCAGCTGCTTATCTATTAGGTCTTGTAGCAAGAAAAGTTGACAAAAATGTGTCACGCAAATGCTTCTCTAGAGCGCATCAGGTAGCTTCATATTGGCTAAAAGTTTCGAATTATTAGTGTAAAGTTTTTGTTTCGATTGTGTCACGAAAGTTGTTCTTATTGAAGGTTCATCAATAATCAGTAATGAAATTAAGTTATAAAATTAATTTATTGATAATGTAATGACCAATGGAGTATATTCTGGTCGACGAATATGCTTGCACTTGTTTTATGATTTTAGTTTGTTTTTTAAAAGTCATAACATACTTTATCAGTAATACGGCTCATAAATTGGTACATCATATATTCCTATTTACAGCTGTTGCTACAAAATTTATTTCTAGAGGTATTGCTAGTTTTAGCAAAGTACGTAATGGTTACTTTTTTATGCAGATTCTGGAAAATAAGCTTTGTAATACGCAGTTGGATGTTGCTTTGGCGAAACTTATCATCACTTTAGGAACGATTTTGCATCAACAAGATGCTAACATTTGGCAAAGCAGTAACACCAGGTTTAATCCTCCTAAATCCAATTACTAATTTTTATGTTACATTTTTTTCTTATAGTTACATTGATGTTTTTCTTTCCATATATTGGTGGTATTCAAATACCTTATATGATGTTGTTCACAGAGCATGCAAGTTTGGTGTGGTGCACAAAGTTGAAACAAAACCTTTGTTTTTCTTTACATTGTTGTTATTTGAATTTCTTCATCAAGTAAAATCACTGAGATTTATATCCATGCAGAAGAGAAAATTGATACCTATTCAATATACAGATTTTTTTATTTAAAGGCTATCGCTGGTGAAAATTGGAATGTTTGCGATCCATGATAAGTCTCTGGTTCGTTCTGCAGTTCGACGAACTCTACGCACTATCCTGAGCGATCCTCTTATGATTTCATCTAATGGTTGCCATCGGGGCGCTGGTGTTGTTGGTGAAATGTTGATCAAACAAATGGAACAGAGCACTGGTAAATAATTTGCTTCACAGTTTCCTATAATAACAGCAATTCAAAAAATATTTTATGCGTAAGAAGATTTCAGCCGAACATTAGATTTTGTGAATCCATTGTAAATAAAAAAATCAGGATAGAATCAATATATTCATATTTCATTAAGAAATATCTGTATAATTTTATTTGATTCCTTGTTCATTTTTTTTGCTGAATTAATATGCTTTCGATTTGAACAAAAAAACAGAAACTCTATACTGATCTGGAAAATTACTTTTACAGTGTTATTGATTAATTGCAACTCTTATTTAATTGCAGCCAATGTAGACATTGATTTATTACTTCGATTGTTATGCCTGGCAGAAAATATTATGCATAAAATGCCACCACTAATATTCAAAAAATTTGTGGAGACGACATTCGCATTGCTATCTATTTCGGATTCTGGTCTAAGATGCGCAATTTTTCAATGTTTTCGAAAAATTCTGCAGCAGCAGCCAGCTGATATAACTTTACCCTTCAATACTAATGTTCTTCTGATTGATTTATTGCGCGATTTCGCGTCTAGAACTACGGATCTTTCTGTTACATGTTCTTGGATGGAGGTTTGCTTACACGAAATATATAATAACTTTCTAAACTGAAACAAAACCTAATCAAGCGAGCTTTTCTTTTTTTGAATTTGATGATTTTCTACATAATAAAAGGCGAGTATTTTTAGGCGCTTTGTGAATCGCATCTCTGTCTTGCTACGAAAGATTTTACAAAATCATTGGCCACACTGAAAGCTTCATTGAAACTAATTTTCCAAATATTCGATTTGGGAAAAGATTTTGCTGCTGAGGTACACTTGTTCTAAAATATCTGAGATAACTAAGTTTGAGGCGAACTTTTCAAATGATACCGTGTGGTTAGGCAAATATTTGAATAGAATTTGATTTTCTACGAGAGCTTTAATGTACATTTGGTTTTTCGAGTGAATAGTTAGTTGGTTTTATGATTGTTTAAGTATAAATTCGTGCAAAAGCGGAATCGAAGAGTTACTTTAAATTCGAGCACAAAATCGATTTAGACTAAGACCAGAACAGACTATTGCCTCTCTCATCGTTTGGGCTTCATATTTTGTTATTTTAGATAACCTACAAAGTAATTAGTCGTATAATTGAACATTGCGTGCAATCAAATGAGGAATTAGCAAGTTATTCTATCGATCTGTGTGACGAAGCATTGAATCCTCGAAGTACTGCAGTGTGGCGATATGTTCTGCGTACCGAAACAAGGATATTCGAAGTTTGTAAAAATGCTATCAGTCAGGAATCGTTTGCGCGTGCACTGAAAGCTCTGGCGGGATTGCGCAGCGATGTTAATCGCCACATTATACCTGATATTGATATGGTAATGGCAAACATTTTCTCAGAACATATGAAACATTTAACTTTTAGTCCATAAATTAGCTACCGATTGGACATTTCTTAGATTCTTCCGACGAGATTTGTAAGAGCTTTTTTAAGAGGAAATCTATAGACTTTTTTACCTTACAACTTTTCGATTATTTTGGTTGAATTTCGATCAAAAAATAAATCAGGTTTAGGCTGTTGGAGCAATAGTACGACATATTGGTGCTGAAAAGGTTTTGCGGGTATTGCCTTTGGAGCTGGATCCTCAAAATATGGCACTAGTAACCCAATTCGAAAGATCTTGGCTTATGCCTATCTTGCGCGTAAACATTTGCAACCAGTCAATTGCTTTTGCGTTACAATATTTTTTACCATTGGCACATCGACTTCGAAAGGAAGCGCCAAGTGATGCCATGCGACAAAAAATTTTTATTACTATTAGTGTAAGTAAGCTATCCGTTATACATATATATATAAGTTCGTAGTTTCTAAAACTTGAAAGTTGATGGAGATGCCTTAGATGTCAACTTTGGATGGAAATTAATCCTTTTTAAATGGCTTTTTTGTAGAGAAACAGTTTTCAGAACCAGTTATGGGATTTATTGCCGAGTTTATTGAGCTCATCAACTGATTTCGAGCAAAATTTTCCTCATTTAGCTGAAATTTTGGGTAAAGTTTTGCTTGAACAACAGAATCTACGTCTTATAGTGCTATCATCACTTCGTAGTGCACTCCGTTACGCGCTTCAGCCGTATGCAACAGAAGCAAGAAAGGTTTATCATATGTCTAATACATTTCTTTCTAAGAATTTTAAGTAGAGTCAAACAATTTAAATTAGACTAATGCCAATTAGACACTAATTTCTGCTCAAAGCTACATGAGGTGTAAGATATTGTTCAATTATTCCAATTTAATTTCTCATTTTTTATTGTTTTAGGATGTCATGCGGTTTTTTGCATACAGTTTTTTGCGAAAATTATTTACTTTGTACACCGTATCCAATAGTACCATGGAATCTATGGAAGGCATAACTGGAAATAGTCTGAAAACTCTGCGATGTTCTATTCTGGAAACTGTTCGTATGTATGTAGAGTTGACGCCCAATAGTGTCATTGATAAATTCATAAATTTAGCTGTTGAAAAAGCACGAATTAAAGAAATGGATCTGGACCAAAAAGTATGTCTCTTTTCAAACCTTACAACTGACGAATAAAATTGTCTTAAAAAATATATTTTTTTATATAAAAATAATATTTCAAAAAAGAAAATATAATATTTCGTCGTTTTGAATCTTAGAGCATTTATATTTTATTGTTTGAGATTCGAGTTTTGGATCTTATGACTGCACTGGTAAAGAAAGCAGATGTATCAGGATTGAACAATATCTTTTCTATTATACACCCTTGGTTTATAAGCGGTGAAGTAGCGCTTCAGAAGAAAGCATTTCGCATTTTGGAAGAAATAACGAAACGAATGAGTGATAGAACTGTGGTCGACTTTTTTGTTTCAGCTGCCGATGAAATAAACAATGTGCTTGATCAGGTAAATCGTTTATTTGTCATGATAATAGTGATAAAGTGCGTAGAGATAATGTTCATTTAGAATTTTATTGCAGGATTTGGATAGTATCGCGAAGAGTGCACGGACGGCGTTATTAGCTATATATTATATAAAATTACTTTCATTAACTTCATTTGAACAAACAGAAATTTTTGAAAGTAAATTTCTTTCGAGAATTATTATTTGTCTTGATAAATCAAATAATACACGGACACGTTCAAACGCATTGAAATGTTTCGTAAAACTGTGTCAGCAGCTAATACTTTTCGGTTCAGAAGAGAGGTTGGTGCTCGTTTTTGAAGTACGTAATTAAAATTTTTCAGAATCCGGAACTCAGTGACTTGGAACTGACGTTACTTTTTTCCAAAGCTATTATACTATTAATTTTTTATAAGGTCCTTTTTGCTTCCACAACCAACAAAATATATGGTTTCTTCAATCTTATAAAAGTGGTTAGCAAAACATTTCAGCAAAAGTCCATCGCATGTACTTCACCCAGTACTGAATGTTATTTTTGATATGTTGAATCCAGAAAGGTTATGTCCAAATGAAGATACAATCGAAATTGTACGGTAAGTGGCATTTTATCAATGGAATTTTCTTATTTCTTACTTTTTCAGAAGTAAACACATTTCCCATTTATGAATTCCTTCTAGCACTTAATCTGAAATTAGTATTGGTCATTCTTAATTTTAATTATATTATGCGCTTTTATTTACTGAACATAATAAATATATTGTTTTACAGATTCTTCCTGATATTAACCGTAAACTAAAATATTTATAAAAAATCCAGTTAATATGCGGTTGTTTAGATCATCAGCGATTGCCTTGAATGTCATAGCACAGAAATTCACTCGTATTTTGGATGCTTCATTGCTGAGTCGTCTTATAGCGCATGCATGCAGTTGGATTAGTGATGGACGCCCAGTGATTAGAGTGCTAATTATCAGATTATTGCGAATGCTAGCAAAGAAATTACCAGACTACGTAATGCGACAATATCAGGTTAGGAAAAATATATATATTAAAACGTCCATTACGCCCCACCACACCAAACTTATAGTGGCCAAACGAGCTCGTCGGTATGGATGATCTCGTGCCCAATCCCTTCAATTTCCCATGTTTGGTAAATTCTTCCATATCGTGGTCATAGTAGAATTCTACTTACTGTTAACTTCTGATATTTACAATAAAGCAATTAATATTGCTTCATCGGCATTAACAGCAATATATATATATATATATATATNTCGTGCCCAATCCCTTCAATTTCCCATGTTTGGTAAATTCTTCCATATCGTGGTCATAGTAGAATTCTACTTACTGTTAACTTCTGATATTTACAATAAAGCAATTAATATTGCTTCATCGGCATTAACAGCAATATATATATATATATATATATATATATATATATCAGTTGTCACTAGAAGTAAACAAGGTGCTTGGATTATTCCAAGCAATATAAATTGCTGATTGAATTGCAGGAACTGCTACTGTCAACTGTTTTCGATGGTCAGTTAACGATGAATGTTACGCAAAAAGTTCGCAAAGCGAATAAGCTTCTACTTGAAATTTTAATAGATAGATATGGTGTCGAAATTTTGATAGCACGAACAAATAAATCGGATTGGATTAAGCAATTGAAAACGATTGCTAAAATGAGGTTTGTGTTTGGGACATTGCCTAAGGAAGTTATTGTCGAGCAAAATTTCATATTTTGAAATTGTTGCTGGAAATGCCTTTTTTAATTTGATATGTTCTGTATTTTTGGTTTCATATGTAGATTTTAAGATTGTTTAATTCCATATTGCAGACGCCGTCTTGAACGTCGGAAAGAAGCTAATGTACAAAATATGGGTATCAATGAAGGAAAGGACAATGATATGGTATCCATGGTCTCAAGTGCTCAAACTGCCGGTGCAGACACAATACTGAATATGCTTTCTGATACCGAAAGTGTAACTTTTATCCTTGATCTTTCAATATCTAATCTTTTTGAGTGTATTTGTAAATCTGGGAAAAGAAAATGAATTTATGGAATACAAATCGAATCAGTGATGGAATGTGCTATTCGATTGTAATGTATATATTTATCTCTTATTTTCAGGAAAATGAGGTAGAAATAGATCGAGAGTCGATCGGAGGTAGAACACGAGGAAATTCAGTTTGGTTAATGGATGATAATGATGAAGATATGATGGATCTACTCGATCGAAACAAAATGTTGAAAAAAATTGCAACATCTCGGATTGATTTGTTGAAAGATAAAAAGTGAGACTTTTTGAAAATGGTTCGTTTAGCTATGAATTTTCCTTTCAGTTTACTGATCAGCTTTGCAACTCACTGAAATTTTTGTGTTATTTTAGATTACAAGAAATGAATAACAGTGATAATGACAAATGCGATAGCGGTTTTAAAGTGGCGAAAGATGGACGATTAATAATTGAAAATCTGGATGTAGATCATGAGCAAGATAAAAGGAAGCGAAAGCAACTTGCAACATTGTTAGATTTGCCGGACAAGAGGATTAAAAAGGACAGTGATTCAGCGAGCGACAGCGAACAAGTGATAGCAACTACGAGTGGTACGAGTAACTACTGCAGCATTAGCAAAGTTTGTTTTTTGTTTCATAATTCATCATACCTGGTTACCCTTAACGCGATGTACAGAGTAATTTCAGAGTTCAGGAAATAATTATTTTATTCAGATCACAAATCGGAACAAGTCTGGCTGGAAACCTGGTGGAAAAGGTATTCATAGAAACACTTCCAAACGCTCCACTGATATTGCTTCGGATAACAAATTTTTGAAGAAACAAGCTGTTGGAGATGTGAGGAAAAAAGATGAAAAATATGAGCCACACATATATATACCAATCAATAAACATAGGAAAGGAAAGGTAAGATTATTGTTTAGATATTAGGCATACAAAGAAGCAAATAAAAATTTTGGTAATCATTGACGTACATCCATGTTTTCTAATCACTGGACCGAATTCAAGAAAAGTCAAGAAAAAGTTTAGTTTATGTTAACCATTATTTGTTTCAGAACGAAATGAAGATCTTAAAAAAAACCAAGAAACGAGCTGCAGTTGCTTCAAAAGTAAAGAAAGTGCGAAGGTAGTTAATTTGTCATTAGCATAGTGCCACTTTTGAAAATTTCGGCGATCAATGCTGATTTTCAATAATGAAACATGAGTATCGTCTACAGTTCGTATATTATTATCTAAAATCATCAGGAAAGATTTTATTGCCATTATAGATTATTTACATCTTTTTTTTGTTATTTATATTGTAAACTAAAATCAAATGTTACTTTGAAATAAATGGATTTTTGTTTCTTCTTTCATAATTCTCGTATCATTAAATGATAAATTAACAAAAGCTCATTCCATCTATAACAAATTTGAGGAAGGTGAAATCCTCACTAAAACAAAAGTTTTCGACATTTTAATGTGATGAAATGCGCATTACCGCAGTGATAAGGCACTTTCTGATAGCTCCATGGTGAACACTACTGGAGCCGTGCAAGTTACTGACACTGTATCGCCAATAATTTCATTGGATGTGCTAATAAGTTTGCCGAACGCAAGTTCTGTCATATCTGGAAACTATTTACATTGAAAAATATCAAAATAGAATGCAATTTGTAAAAATCAAGAGAAAAATTTGATCCCGGATTTTACATAGATTTACGTGTATCAACTGATCGAACTGCGACTTGTATTGTTAACACTTTCGAATTCTAGAAAACAGTAAAACAAGATTATCAAGAAAGATTATAAAAGATTTCATTCGAGTACCTAAACTCCACTTCAAGCCACTGCATGATACGATCGTTTTGTTTTGAGTGAAGGGAACAATGCCACACTTCCCTGTGAAAAGATGCCGCCCTTCAGTAAATTCTAAGGTTGTAGAGCCCTAAAATACGCAGTTGAAGCCAATAATCACATACAAATGATTACCTAGAAATGCAATTACAAGTTCAATTTTTTGTGCATGATTTGTAAATTAAAAATTAAAATTTATATACCGCGCGCAAAACCGTGGTTAAATTAACACCATCAACAATTGCAATTTCACAGCTATCGAATCGTAGTAATGAATGCAGAGATGATAGTACATGATCAAAACGTCCGGCGAGACCACCCAAAACAATAACTTTCGAAATCTTAAAATTTGTTATATAAAATACTCAAGACGGTATTCTATTTCTTAAGAAACAATATATCACGCTAGCAAGCTTACTTTGTATCATATTAATAAGATGAATTTATCACATTAATAAGATTATTTTTTGGAAGTTTCTTGAATGATCAGAAAATTCCTTCAACATACATTTAATTTTTTGTTTCTCATCCTATCAGCAATAATTTGCAATGCTTTACACATGTCAGTATAATCCTGATCAGGTGTTTCTATGATTTCAACTTGTGATTCGAAGAATTTTTTCGCCACAGCGGTAATTGAATCGAAATCACCAGAAATTAAGTCAGGCTTTAAACAGCTTCCATTCCTGGAAATTCAAAATATTCCATAAACAGTTACGGTGAACTGACTCATAACATGTTACTCTAAGTTAGAGCCTCAATAAAATGACATTAATTACTTACTTAACAAGAGGCATGATAAAATCAGCGGCTCCATCTGTACAACTTCGGAATATACTTTTGTTCCATAAGTGTTGCATCAGTGTGACTGATGATTGATCCAGCGGTGAATTGACCCATACAACTGCAATTTCATCTGAAATTATCACATCGATAGAAATGATGTCTCCAATGTTTGAGTAAAAATAAAGCCAAAACAAAGATATTAATTAATTCTCGTCTTTCCCAAAAATTCTCGAATTCAAACAGTCACAACTTTAAAACATACTAGTAATCTATTTTTAAACAACAAACAAATTTACCCTTCACATAATTGTTAGATGGAAAATTTCCAATTTTATATTTTATTCTTTGAAATTTCAATTGTTAAAGAATTATAATAGAAAATTTTAAAATATCTTTTTTAAGCAACGGAGAGAGCAGTTGTATTTTCATCTTCAACAATTCGTCCAAAACAGGAATTTTGTGAATTAAATAGAAATGAAAATTGAATCCATTAAGCAAACGACATTTGAATAATTGAGCAGGAATATGCAAATTTGAACAATAATAGCAGTATTTTCCAGTCATGAAAAATAATACATCATTAATTCATTATTTCATTCATCAGCAAATTGATGTAATTCGATAAATTTCCAGAGAGCCACCAGTATCGGTGTAGCAAATAACGAGACAAATCATAGAAGGAAAACTATGGAAGCTTTTGAATTAAATTCTATATTCCAGTAAATCTCAGGCAATTTTTACAATTGCTCTATTCTTTTTCGATATGTGAAATCGAGCATATCGCAAAAATGAACAGAGCTTTGAAATGAACATCGATACTATTTCAAGCATCTTTCATTTTTCATTTCAAATTCATTCAATTATTCAATTCTTTCAGAAAAAGATCAATAAAATCCTTCCAATATGAATATTCCACTGCAGGCCTTCACCAGAAATCCCTCTTGAAGGATTACGGGATCAATCAATCCTGGCATGTAGAACTCCCAGTATTAAAGCGTCATTTATTGATACGGCATTGTTTCAATGCGCGTCACATTTTATTTTGTCTGGTTTGGGTGAGATATTTGGGTGCTTGCTGTTTTGGTTGGTTAGAGTGGTTTGGGAGATATTGAGTGTGAAGCTATATTTCTACGTGCGTGAAGCTATATTTGTACGTGCGTGAAGTTATGTTTTTACGTGCGTGAAGCTATATTTCTACGTGAATTTTTCCAGGGAAATTTTTGGAGAATTTTTTAAAAAAGATAAATTAAATTTTAGATTGGGAAATATACGGACAGTCTTCATTTATCAGAAAATTATATAAGCAATCTTTGATATAACAGACAGTCCTTATAACGACAATGGCATTTATATTCACTCGTATGGTTCGTTATGTAATCTTTGCCGTAATACTATACAGTGTAGTACAGTACGCACTACGATGGAAGTCATACTCTGTTTCACCGAAAGTTTTCCGACAAGCTTGCGCTGCAGTGCGCGGTATGTTATTTTTGAATTTTCCGAATTTAAAACGTTTAGTTTATGTGTTCTTTTTCTTTTTTCTTTTTAATGTTCTTTATATTTCTTTTTATATTTGCATTCATGTCATCATAAAAGAAATTTCAAATAGCAATCTAGATTAACCAATCTAGATTTAACTTAAATTTTTTTTGCCAAGATTTAAATCAATCATGTAGAAGAATGTAGAATGTACTAAGTAGCTCTATTTTCCATTCAATTTAAATCTTTTTTTAATTAACGTTAGTGTTCGTGAAGGCTTAATTTTTTTAAATGAATATATATGTTTTCATGAAATAAATTACTTTTCCATAACAGGATTGAATGGAATTTCGAGTGTAAATAAATTACGGAACGATTTACATCGTTCATATCCATTACAAATCATTGATAGTGATTGGGAAGCTGTTCATGGTGGCGGTTTGAACCTACAGATGAGCATTCTCTACGCAGCTATCACTGAATTTATCGTTGTATTTCGTGCACCCTATCGAACAGCTGGTTTTGCTGGCAAGTTCTTTTTTTCTTCACTCATTTTTTTCTTTTGTGGCTCAAAACATATATGGTATTTGCACAAAGATGAAACTGATGATGTAAGAGAGGAAAAAATGCATCGAGCATTAGCACTGTTCTTTTTCGTCATTAGCAGATTTATTTTAGTAGTATAAACGATATTTAATAGCGCAAATAAGAAGTTTCGAGAAAGAGAAGATTGACTAAGAGTGTAACTCGAAAATGATTATATAAAAATAAATAGAAATAAATAAGCCTGAAATAGCTTCAAACAGTTTATTTCATCTTAATAGCATCAAGGTGTGATTTTTTTATATGCAATCTTAAAATGTTCAATACTACGGGCCGTTGTTATAATTAAAGAATAGTTGTGTATGTGTAAATGACCAATATTAAACTTGGTAACTGTTTCGAAAGTAAAAAAAGCCGCTTTTTGCGTTTAAATATGAATGTTTGAATTCGTACAGTATCGTATATCTCCAAATCTTTCATTTCAAATACGTAAAAACCTTTTTTAGGATGGCATTGGGTCAACAGCACGTGTACGGTTTTGAGCGGCGAAGTTGTACGTACTGCTTATAGCGCTCATGGTGGCAATTTGGAAAAATTTGAGCAGGGTTAGTTGAAATTCTTTGGTTACAGTTCATTATTTGGGCGTTAAGGAAGCACTGAAATATCTATAATTCTTTTGTTTGGTTCATTTATGCATTTGTTTTAAAAAAATGCAAATATTTTGTTTGAAATATGAAGAACTGAAGCCATCATAATCAAAATATTTGATTCCCTTACTTGAAGTTTTATTTAAAATGGTGGAACAGGATTCACTTTTTAAAACCTTACTGTCAAATTTCTCATTTCATCATTTAAAGCATATCATGATCTCTTTTCCATGTTCAGAAGTTCTTTACAAATAGTTTTTTTTGGCCTATGACAATTTTCGAGTAGTTTGCGGACCTTACTGTGCTATTTAAAAAATTTTAGGTCAGAATTTCCGTCATGGTGAATTCGAACGATATGCTTATGAATTTGCACCGGACTCATATATGGCATGCTATGGACGCGGCGCTGCACCTTTGAGCACTGTATGGATGGGAATGGGTTCTATGGCGAACGGTGATCCGATTTCGTTTTTAAAGCTGCTGTACGTCTATAGCAATGCGTGTGCTCACCAAATTAAACAGTCGTTGGTGAAAACATTCAATTATTATAAATCAAAGGCTTTAAAAACCGAGCTGTGATTTTTTACTTCCATTACTTCCACTTTTTTTTTTATGTAGAATCATTTGCTCAGGAAAATATGTAATCACAGTGGTTCTACTTATTTAAAACACTGCGTGACCACTCATTTCTGAGCAGTGAAGAGCTATATTTATCTATGACAGCGAAATTGTTTTATTTCTAAATTATTTTGCAAAATTTTAGTATTGCGAACTGTTTTGCTAATGACTGGGTTGAGCTATTACCCACTGTGGATTGCTTTGACGGAATATTTTACTGTTTGTTTGCTTTACACGAATACTTCGTTCTTTATTCAGTCATTCATTAGTGGTCAAAAATTAATTATAAATGATTGTTGTTGTTTTTCCTAACAACAAGTTGTTGTTTTTATTATTGAAGTATTACGTAGTATGACTGTCTTATTCCAAAGACTTGCTCTTTTAATGCATACAGTATAGTGTTATATAAGGATTCATAAGGAAATATAAGATTCGTAAGGAAATATCTGTAATTTCCTGATATGAATGATTCTGGTCTATCACTCTATAGCATTACATAATAGCTCGAAAATTCTCAAAATTTCAAGCTATTTCTAAACTATCTAGTTCTAAATGACTCATGTGCCTAGGATATTAAAATTCAGTACTGGACTATTAAATTCAAAAATTTGATTTAAAATGAGCGTATTTCAATAAAACAGGATAATCATTAAGCTGCGACATTTAAAATATCTGTTCTGCCATGAAGAAGCGATAATGGTTTAATTCTCAAAAGAAGACTGTTCTACATTTGAACTGCTATTAGATGGTTTTTTTTCAGGGTATAAAACCAACTTCAATAACCTCTCAAGTGCTTTTTGACTTCCCTCTGTATTTACTTTCATGTTTTCTGGCTTGGGCCCTAATTTTTGTGGATTCCCTATAATTAACATTACACTTAAAAAAATTTCTGCTAGAAACCATGTAATTTTGCAATGAGTATCAATGGAAGATCTCAAAAACAAATTTACTCCTGCTCCGAGAAATCACACAGTTTAAGTAAGTACATATAAATATCCGATTTCTATTATTATGAAAACTGATTAATGGAGGTAACTGACGTGATAAAAATAGGATCTTCCGCTGATTCTTTACGGAGAATTTTTAGGCTCATTTCTTCTACATTTTGCACAAGTCAGAAGTGACAAAGAATGATACCAATATAACACAACGTAGTGATTTTAAGGCAAAACTCTGTAGGGTTGTTATGAAAATTTTATTTGCAACAAATGAACAAATCAATGCACAAAAGCGGAAAAAAATTAGATTCCACCATAAAATCGGAATATTTCAATTTAGAAATTGGATTTTCTTCACATAATTAACACAAGTGATTTTTTCCAAGCACTGCTTTAATTTCAATTAGTAAAAGAAAATTCACGGAATTATATTAAGTTACAAATTTTGAGACAGTTGAGATATGTAAAGCTTTCAAGGAAACAAAAATGAAAGCGAAAACAAAAGAAGGACTATTTGTAACGAAGAGCCTTAATGGAATGGGTGGCTGAGTCAACCACAAAGCACATTCCACTCCATTTCCGTGAAGAGGCAATAAAAATCCCACAAGGACGTTTTAAGCGTGATCCATAGCTATCCATTGAAAACAAGAAATTACCCTGAAAAGTAACGCTTACTTCGAAAATTTCTACTATTTTCAATATTTCGAACCCCTAAGTAGACTTCTCGGTTTTACATTTGCAGATAACTTCAAAGATGCCCAATCTTGACGAAACCAATTAAAATAAAGTTACCTTGTACTGGCAAACAACGAGGTAAGCGCGATTTTTCTTTGAATCTACAACGGCCGAAACAATGTTGCCAGTCTGGAAACACACGGAACAGGCTAGAACCATCATTCGGCTAGGATTTGTTGGCAAACATAACGATATTTCGTGTATAAAACAACCTATTGAAGAAATGTTATAGTAAAAATTAAATTTTTTCCAAAACCAATGCCAAGAATCACGTGATATGAAAAATCTTTCTTATTACTCAGAACATTAAAAAACGTCTCTTAATATGATCTTTTCATCAAAAATGTAGCTTAAACGATTTAATAAAAATGAAATAAAGCCGTAAAAATGAACGGAGTAGTAAAAATTTTACAAGAAAAGCAGATAGAGCAAAACTAGACCTCCTCCATCATATAAGAGTAGCGCAGAACACGTGCCCACAAGAATATCATCATTAAGACCAACACAAACACATGTTATGGGGGAGTTGTTGGCGTGAGTTGTCACACTAAAGCTGAACAATGGACGAAATGCACTGTCAAAAACAAACACCTGAAATGGATATCAATCAGAATGCTTCTAAAGTATTATCTTTAGTATTATTTATCAAAAGTAGTGCAAAAGTGATTTAATGAGCTCAAGTCTTCTCATTTAGAAAATTTACAATAGCTGATTTGGTTAGGTTAATCAATGAAAAAACAAATCAAAACAAGATTTGAAATTTCCTTGCAATAAATAAATTCAAAGTTGGTCGCTTTCTGCAATTATCATTTCCAACATTATCCAATCAAGCAACAAAAAATGCATTCATTATGTCAAATTACCTTAGCACATGCAGTATCAGCTATTATGTATCGCCCGCGGCTATCAATACAAAGATCTACAGGTTCCGCAAATTCGGTAAAACTCATGGTCTGCAATTATATTGCCATTATAATCAATAATATCATTTATCAAAAATTCCATGAACAGTTGATGAAATAAAGAGAATGAAGGAATAAAGAGAAAGACAATAAAAGGTGAGAAACCTGAAGAAGTTCTCCAGAAGGATCACATTTACAGAGTTCTTTGGTTCTCCAATTTAAAGTTAAGATATCACCCGACGCCAAAACTGCAATGCCCACAGTACTACCACCTCTGATTCCACCACTTTTAATATCTCTCACATATTCTCCATTCACATTTAAAACTTTTACTGAAAAAATTTTAAACAGTTCTATAGAGGAAAACATGAATTGAAAATTATTTTCCATAAAAAAGATCCAAAAACAAATTTGTCAAAAAAAATGAAGTTATAAATTAGTCAGACAAACACTGCTTCATCAAAATTTTTGAGGCTGAAGAGTTATGAGATTTAAACCAACTTCGATTATTTCCGGTGTCCAGAATATAAATTTGTTCTCGTAAATCCTGAAATACTTTTACTGGCTGGTTCAGCTGGAGTACTCCTGCTCCATGAGATCCAAAATGCCATTTTGGGCAGTGATGGCTACTTACATTTACGGAAAAGGGGCTGTTTTTTACTGGCCGACCAAAAATCGTTACACGAACCAAGTATTCACACGGTTCATAGGCTCTAAAAAAAATATTATTTACAATTCAGAAACCCGGCTGTTAAAAAATTATGCCAACAATGATTTATTAATTAATAATTTAATGAATTCAGATATGGGGATATTTAATATTGTAACAAGGTGAAACCGTATTTAACACTAGTGGAATTCATCATAAAAAATCAAGCAAAATTATGTCATAAAACAATTAATAAAAAAATACTTGAAAGAAATTGAATACGTTCCATCCTCCTCATCTTTTAGTGCTGCGTCAATTATTTCAACTTCTTCAGTATTGCTATTTGAATTTTGCAGCACCATTTTCGCTTTGACAATTTCAACTTTTACTGGATCACCACCACTATTTCGGCGTTTACCAATGACATCGTGTGTTGTCAAAATTAGATGAGTTTCCGTATATACACTGGATGTATCCAGCAACTCTATAACACACTGTCCCGGGAAGGTTGTTGAACCGGAAACTGCACCAAATTGACTAAGTAACTTTTCGATTTCTGAAATATTATTTATATTTGACAGTTATTATTTTTCAAATAAAATCGTAACAAATAAGTAACCATTCTTCTATATGCAAAGAAATGACATACCGAAGAGAAGCTTTTTGGTGTCCATGTGTAGTTTCAGGAAAGCATTTTCACGAGGTTCAATTAAAGCAAGTGCTTCATCAGTAGCTGCCATAACACGTCTTGTACGCGCTCCTATTTCGCGCACATCGACCTCACAAATTCCTAATTCTCTTTCAAGCCTAGAAAACATTACAAATGGACCATCATTCGGTCTGCATTCCTAGTGATTGAAAACATCGGAATTATTAGAATCTAATCGAAAAGCTAAAACCCAGACATTAATGACCAAAGCTGCAATGTTTCCCCATGGAAACATACAAATAATCACTTCTTACGGTATGAGTCAATTAGTTCTGTCTGATCACGTAGTACTTTCTGTTTTTCGTCTCTCATCATTCGAACTGCATCGATCAGTTCACGACGTCGATTCTCCACTAACTGACATATTTCCTGAAAAAATCAGCACCCTAAGTAAGTCTGAAAAATAATTTCATCTTGTAAGCCGGATTTTGATTAAATTTATGTCCCGACTTTTCTGGCTACCTGCTGAAATCCGAGAATTCCTACTGCTTAATAATCTCGCTTCTTTTATTTCCTCTGCATCTCATCCATTTTCTCCAATTTCTAGAAAGTTTTTGCAAAAAAATAGTGAATTTAATGCTTGCTTGAAATGCTGCATTTAGTCCTTCTACAACACTATCAACATTTCGATCCAGCTGCAGTGTCTCGCATTTTACATTAGCTGCAGCCGTGTTCAAACTTGCAACACACTGATTTGCTTTATAGACAACGATTTCCGATAGGCGTTTTATTGCAATCGAAAAAGGAATCACAGTATGATCAGAACAATTACGCCTAGAAATTTTGTATATAAAAATTTTGAAACAGTCGTCGACTCAGACGAAATATCTTAAAATATAAAAATCTTATTCGTCATTGTGAATTTTCATTATCATGCAACATGAGAATCCATTTTTTTTCTTTTGTGAAAAAAAAAATAAAGCTGACACCAAATTTGTAGATTTTTTTGAGTTCCATGCTTCTTGTACATGATATCTTACGAAACTTTAAAACTTGATAGAAACCTCTACCCGATGACAAAAAAATGGCAAATAATTGCAGAGAGAAAAAACAGAAACCGCTATTACTTACATTGAAAGAGAATCACATTGTTGACAAAAAACGAGATCGCATGTTTCACAGTAAAGCAACTGCTCTTGCTGATGTATTGAACAATTAGGTACAAGATCTTTACGTTGTTGCTGCATCAAATCAAGAAGCTGATTAATGAGAAATGAAGAAGGCAGTGCGTTCGAGCCACCGGAAGGTAAAGAAATCATTTCACGACAGAGAGGACAACGTACGATTCCTGTTTCAATCACCTGCATTCATCTTATGAATATATATACCGACTATAGATTAATTTACTGAATTTTTTTTTTTAAATCTTACCATTGCAGTACTTGAACTGTTTCAAGTTTTCTAAATTTTAAATAATGATTTGACTTACTAAATCACTAACTGCTACGCATAAGAACTTTCAAATTGCTTCAGTTAGAGTTTAGTGAAATGCAATCATTCACCTTGCTATAGTTCCTATCTGGAATTTTGTCCAACAAATGTATTTCTTTGTCTTGTTTGGAAAAAAATGGAAGCTGGAAAACAATTCTTAGCTATCAATTTTCATTCTCTCTCAAATGCCGATTTTACTAAAATCTATTCTTTAAAGGCTAAGAAAAAGATTGAAATGCAAATTATCAAATCACTGATAGTAAAGAATAAACAATGAAGAACAATAAATGATGCATTTCATTTAAAATGCAAGCTTATTATTTTACTTATCTTTTGCTGTATAAATCTATCATTTTTTTCTAAGCATAGCCTATTAAATTTATTGTTTTTCATAGATACATACCTGTGGCAGTTGTTCCATACGTTGCAAACATTCCAGACATACAGTATGCGAACATGAAAGAAGCTTCGCCTTCTTTCGCTCCTAAACAAAAACAGACAGATTTCTTTACTGAATATTTCACTTGTGCCTATAAATACACATATTTTTTTCTCGAATTTCTCTAATATTTTTTAATTAACTTTTTTGATTCTAAGAATGATCTACTTTATCAAGAAATTTTCCTAATTATGGCACTAAATATTTTTTAATTAATAAAATATTTTTTAATACTTTTTGGTTCTAAATACTTTTTAATTAACCTTTTTGACCTTAAGAATGCAATCACGCTGATTTACTTTATCAATAATCGCATTACTGTAATTTGCGTATGCCTATATTTCATAAATATATATATATGTTTGTTCACGAAGATTGCAATACTCTTGACATACAAATTGTTTTTCAGTTGTGTTTGGAAAAAATTATTAAAATAAGATTATCATTAATTTATGATATAAAACAATAGCAAAATTACCTGATCGTAAGTACACAAGCATGTTGCACAAGTTAAAAAAGTTTCAGAGAAATCCTCCAAATTTATATTAACTGTTTCGATAAAAGTGGAGGCCATATGGCCGCGGCTTAACCGCATCTGCTAATTGCGTAACGTGTACTGCACCTATTAACACACGTGAAAACTGCTTTGCAAAAAAAATTCTGAAAATTACTAAATTATTTATCGTTCTTCTTTACAAATCACAAATTACTGGATGTCAAATAGAATCGTTGTCAAAAATTCACGCATACTTAACAGAATCCTTCAAATAGGATCGCTGTCAAAAATGTATTCAACAGAATCTCTCAACAGAATCCTGTACTCAACTAGCACTCAACTTAACAGAATCCTTTGCATCAAAAATTCACGAATACTCCGACTCCTTTACAAATCTTCAGAATCCTTCACGAAAATGACTTATAATTTATTGGTAAATTGAATTCGTTGCAAATTTATGTCATTTGGAAGTGGAAAATTCAAAGTAAATAAATAAATTTCATCAAAAATATTTAATTTCATCAAAAATATTAATTAATTTAAACTTTAAAAGATAAATGTTGAGGAAACAATTGTGAAGACAATATTCTTTATAAAGTCGTCATTGTTCTTCGGCGAGGAAGTGAAAAAAGCAATTAGCGAATTAGAATTCGAATTAAAAAAGCAATTAGAATTAACGCATTGATATTTTGTGCTATGTAATTGAAAATAATATTTTTGATGAAATTAAAATGAACTAAGAAAACTTCATCAAATAACTCATATTCGTATTTATATTCTCAATCATATGTGCACAAGAAATTCCTCACTTGACCTGTGATTGATTCTATGGAAATAATTGATTCCTCAAAAGATGACTCGGCCATTTGAGATGAGGAAACAGAAGATCGAGAAAAGTGGGCAATTTGAGGACGAAATTGAAATATTTTAAGGAAGTGACCTATGGTCAAATCTCTGACCTAATTTGCTAGGGATCTTATCCTCGCTTAGAAATAACTTTCTTTATAGTCTGCCACAATGAAAGTTTTTTCTTTGTAATCTCTCGCTACTGTAGGTTATTTGCTCTTGTGAAATTGAAGGTCAAAGGTTTTGAAGCGAAAGATTCATCAATCTTTATGTCTTTAAAAATTAGCTTTACTTTATCACAAAAATTGGCAAATTATACTTGCCTTGAAGACATATACTACATTTACTAGTAACTTTTGATTTCATAACTAGAAGTAGAATCAGTTAAACTTGCACAAATGAATTAATTCTGAAATCTTCATTAAGTAAAGTATCAATATCTCGAGTAAGTGACCAGTGGATCAGACCTCTCGCCTAGATATCTCGAATAAGTGACCAGTGGATCAGATTTCTCGCCTAGTTTTTATCAACATCAATATTGATATTAAAATATCAGTGTCTTGAGTAAGTGATAATGAACCAAATCTCTGGCCTAGTTGTTATCAATATCAATATTGGTAGTAAAATATCAATATTGAAGCTAAATGAGAGCAAATATTGAAGATAGAAAGGAAAGAAATAATTTCTGGAAGATTGTTGTCAAAATTTCTCTTCTATAGCTAATAATTGATTTAAGCAAAGCTATACTATCACTCTCTTTTAGATATGTTATTTTTTATAACACAATAAATTTACGCAATAACTGCTATTAAATAGTTTTTTGGAAATTCAGTTTAGATAAAAATATTAAAAATATTAATTTCAAACTTTAAAAAGAATGATAAGACTTACAGAAGATTGTGAGAGAGTAAATTGACGTTAGAATAAGGTAAAAGATAAACACAGAGGTATGAACTTTGACCTTCAGATTTTTGAAAAATAAACAGAGAGCTATGAACTTTGATCCTCAGATTTTTGAAAAATAAACAGAGAGCCATGAACTTTGATCCTCAGATTTTTGAAAAATAAACGGAGAGCTATGAACTTTGACCTTCAGATTATTGAAAATAAACAGAGAGCTATGAACTTTGACCCTCAGATTTTTGAAAAATAAACGGAGAGCTATGAACTTTAACCTTCAGATTATCGATTTTTTTCAGATTTTCGGTATTCTCAGGTTTGTTTTTTTTGATTCTCTCCTTGTTCCTTCAAGTTTACATGACCATTTTTGGGATGAAATTTAAATTATCAAAAAGAAACTTGCAGTATGACCTTTTCAAAAGAATGAAATTGAACTTTGTTTTGATGACAGAAATATAAGAAAAAAATGATATATGAAGGAAAAACAGGAGACAAATGAATGAATAAATGGTGAGAGAGCATCGATTGTATCACTTAAAAAGATGTCATCCTATGTTAGGTGTATATCAAGTGTTAATTGTATTCACTCAATACACTTTCATCTTTTCCACTACCATTTTTCGTCTTGTTTCAAATAGGATTCTTCCGGAAACATATTCCGATTCTTTTATTATCCAACTTTAGAATCATTGTCTTCGAAGATGTATTCCGATTCTTTTATTATCCAACTTTAGAATCTTTGTCTTCGAAGACGTATTCCGATTCTTTTATTATCCAACTTCGGAATCTTTATCAATTTAGAATCTTTATCTTCAAAGATGTGGAATCTTTGTCTTTTCTATATGATCTTGTCATCGTGTAGTTCTTTAATAGATCAACAGATAATTAGCTAGCTAGCTGAAAGCAATATGTAAATAACACGTCAACTTCGAAGCTAGCCGTACAAAATTTCCCGATAAAATTCAATGTCTAATAAAGTCTTTGATATTGTAAGCCAGGTATTCTGTAGTTATCAAAATTAAGGTCAAGGCAACAATCACTCCCATGAAATTTTCTACTCCATTTATTACAAAATTTTCATTTTATAATGTAGAAACTTCAAATTTGCAATGAATCTTACTTAAAGCGTACTCTCCAAGGACAACAAGATGAAAGAAGCATAAGCCACGTGACACGTGACCTTTTCTTTCACATGTCATACTTGTCCATATTACTAACGTACAAATCAACTTTAATAACCAAGATTTACTACCTTCGGTGGATGAAATTTGCATTTGCTGCTATTATAGCAGTGATGATATAGTAGCTATAGTGCTGTGTTCAAAATACATTCCATTTTTTTTCCGCAAGAACGTGTCGCATCTATGAAACGTCATTTACAACTAGGGGACACATCCTGTGAGTACGTATGGTAACCATGGTAACGTCACAAAATTTGAAAGCTCACTTTGAAACTAAAGTTAAAGTTAACGAAGCCTTTTGATCTGTCGTTTTTTATGTGAACTTTGCAGGGCAAATGGATGATCGTATACAAATCCACGATAATACCTCTCCAACTACATCGTATGGCGGCATGCTACCAAGAAATGCAAACGAATGTGTGATACAATCACTCACAAAAGCATCTCCTGGTAATGATGGACCTAGAAAACCGGACAATGCACCACTTATGATAGGTATAGAAGATTCTTGAATATTAAGTACATAAAATTAGTTATATGTATAGAATTTCCTGAGCCTAATTCTCAATTATTTCAAGTATCAGGTCAATATTCAAATAGTGTTGGTGAAAAGATTTTATAGAAAGTTAAAATTGAAATTATCATTGAAGCATTGGTAAAAAGTGAACGCAAGTAGCGTTGAGATTCGCATCACTTATATTTCTATTAAAGAAGTATTCTTACTTTTCTTTTCTTCAGTGCGAACTAAGAGAATTATTCATAATTGGGATAATGAGGAGTGCAGAAGCAATTATCTTGTAGTGCCATAATTTAATCAAATTTTTCTTCTCATTGAACATATTTTTATCATAAATGATTAAAGTAATTTTAAGTTTATTAGTACAAAATGTAAAAAAGTTATCATTTCATGGAGACATTAAACTTGTTCAGCAAATTTATGTAGTTTTAATATTAGAAATGGTTTTGTTATTAGAATGAGGAATCAGAGCAATGGAAATGGAACATATGTAATTTTTACCTAATAGATCATATTCTCAGGATTTGGTTTATCCTAATATCTTTGTTGCAACTGACCAGTTATGATGGAATTTCTTTGTATAGTGAAATTTATAATTTATGAAACATTCTGATTACCAAGACTGCTTAGTTTTTCTGTGAAAATGTCTATTGTGAATTCTGGATATTATAATGCATGAGACTTATCAAATCAGTTAATCATTTAGTCATTAAGCTATTGTTGTACTTATATCAAACAAGAAATAGTTTGTCTTATTTTGCAGTAAATTTTGACATGTGAAAATAGAAAAGTAGAAAGAAATATTTTTTTTTCTTTTTTTCAGAGCAATATCGTTTATTCTAGTTTCAGTAGCCATTTAGAGATGGTTTGTACTTCATCTTACATTAAAGTTCCAGATTCATTGAAGTTTCTTTAAAGAAGTATTCAGTTTCTGCAATTTTTTAAATATTTCTTATATCTTTTCGAATTGCATATTTTAGAAGTAGGAAAGACAGTTAGAAGGATTATGTTTTAGTTTTCCTGATGTAAACTTGAGAAGTTCCGGTTAACTTCCTAATGCACTCCTGTTTGAAGGAACGACAACTCATGGAATTGAAAGTCAACATAAATTTTGATTACTTAGATAAATTTGTTTCATGTTAGAAATGCTAGCAATTGGTCTACAGTTAGCGTTAATATATTTCCTCACTTAATGATTTCTTTTAATTGGATATTCGCAGTATATATAAAAATTGCTGTAATAATTTGAAAATAAAACTTTGGCAGTATTTTGTTTTTTGTATGATTTTAAGTTCATTTATCGTTTAATTAAACTAGTTGAATCGCTCATCATTTGCTTTATCTTGATATGAATCTCGAAATTTTTCAAAATTTCAATTCCCTATTACCTCGGTTGTGTAGAATCTCCTTAAAATATTTTTAGAGCCGGATACGAGATTAAACAGTGGAACAGCAGGAGAAGTGCACAACGAGGAACGACCTTATTTTAGTGAGTTTTCATTTTTTAAGGATATTAATTAAGGGGAAACAGTGAAATCTTTACTTTTATGTATAATTAACAGAGTAGTTAAAAAATCATTGTATTACTATTTCCGAAATGTTTTACAGATTCTGTGGATTTTGTAAATACTGCTAAACCACATGGATTATCCACACTTTCTGGTGTCTTTGCGCCTGTGGCAATTTCGATGTTCAGTGTTTTGCTGTTCCTTCGAATGGGTAGAATTTCTTGATTAAAATTCTAAGGAGTACTTTCAGGAAATTTTTTTTCTTCAGACTTTTCGGTCCTTGTTGAAATCAGTTTTCGTATTAAGATTTTTTGAAGTGTTTTTAAATATTTCTACTCAATTTTTATTTAAGACTAGCAGTACTAAAAGCAAAATTTCATGAATAAGGAAAAAAAATTGTTCTTCGGGAAACAAAGAAGCTGAATTTTGTTAAGGTTTTGTTGTTGGTCAATTGGGTTTCCTGCAAACAGTTGCGCAGCTTTTCCTCGCATATGCAATCGTTATGTTGACTGTTCTTTCACTGTGTGCTATTTCTTCAAATGGTGCTATCGAAGGCGGTGGAGTTTATTGTAAGTTGTTGCCTTTTTCCTCTGATTATTTTGAAAAAGATTTCTTTACTTTCAGATATGATAAGTAGATCACTGGGACCAGAATTCGGTGGTGCCATTGGATTACTGTTTTATACTGCTAATGTTTTTTCTTGCGCCTTATATGTATCTGGATTTACTGAAGCTTTATTAAGCAATATTGGTGAAGAGAGTATGTTTTTCCATTATTTAAGAATACTTCATGGGAAAGTTTGTATTTTGTCGTGTAATAATTCTGCCATATTGATCTAATTTAAAGTTTAATTTTTAAATTATAAATAAAATTCTCATATGCACAGCATCAAAGTAAAATGTTTACGTCTCTGATTCAGTAGACGTGCTGATTTTGAGATAGATTAGAGTGATACAAGAAACTGTATCTGTTATTTCAGCTTCACCATCTAGCGCTAGTTGGAAATTTCTGTGCTGTGGATTCGTCTCTTTTGTTCTGTTGCTGTTATGCCTTCTTGGAGCTGAATTGTTTGCCAAAACAGCTTTTATTACATTCAGTGTTATTTCTGTTTGCTATGTTACATTTTTATTATCAGTCTTCATAGTTGCACCATTCAATGTTCCGATACCAAAAACAAATGAAATTGCATATATGGTAAGTCCTTCTTCAGCTACTATAGATGTTCAGAGATCATTTATTTCTCGGTGAGGATTCAGTTTCTTGCAATTTTTTCTTGTTCTTAAATATTTCATCTAGAAGGAGCGTTTCCATAGGTTCCATCAAATTTATCAGACCCGTCTTCTGAGAAGATACCTGACTTCAATCAGACATTGGAAGCACCTTATACAGGATTCAGGTAATTTTTAAAACAGATTCAGAATAGAGATGAAATTAAAGTTCAGACTTTTGGGAGATTTATAAATTTTAAGGTCATATAATAATAAATTAACTGTACACTAAATTTTCTTTCTATTTTTCATTCGGACTGGACAAATAGGGATTCGTATTCTCATATCTAAAAATAAAGTATACTAGATTACACGTTGAGATTTTTGAGAAATTATTTTTGGATAGAATATAGTTCAGCTGAAAAGCATACTATTTTCTGTTTGTAAGTCTGTTTGAGAATAGAATATGAATTTAAATTTAGGTTCAAAACTCTCATAAACAACATGATGACAAATTATACATTTGATTATACAACGTCAAAGCCTACTGATTTTGCTGTGATGTTTGCTATTATATTCAGTGGTATTACTGGTGAGTTCTAAATTGTGTTTGATTTAAATTTCGCAATTTTGTTTTTATCTAAAAGGTCTTGATTAACGCTGCTAAGCAGTTTGCATGTTTTTTTTTTAGTTTACTGCTTGTTGTAGTTGAAGTTGATAGTAAAAAGATGGAGACTTAAGGATCCAGAATTCTTCAGCTTTTTATGAAGACATTACTGCAGGACTGATGGCTGGCGCAAATATGTCTGGTGAATTGGCTCGTCCATGTGTTTCCATTCCACGTGGCACCGTACAGGCCGTTTTCGTTACATTAATTGTTTATATTATTACAGCATTTTTGACAGCTGCCACATGCAGTCGTGAATTACTTCAGTCGAATTATTCGGTAAATTTTCATCACTTTTTATTATTTCTGAATTAAGATCTCTTGATGTATTATATTTCAAATCTTTTCCTTTTTATATGTTCATTCAGTGTTTTTGGAATATTTGTTTTGCTGATCTTAAAAATTTTCGTATGGCACATTATTAATTTTGAGATTAATTGAAGGTCATGATGAATGTTAACATTTCACCGTCGTTTATTCTTATTGGCATATTCTCGACAACGTTTTTTTCGTCTATGAGTAATATGATTGGCGCATCGCGTGTTTTGAATCGTGTTGCACATGATAAGCTTTTCGGTTACTTGCTTCATCCAGCGAAAATCGAAGTTGGTAGCGGTAACCCTGTCGCATCGGTGATCATCTCATGGATTTGCGTTGTGGTTTGTGTTCTTTGTTTTTATGAATTGTTTCTGTTTTCCAAACTTCTATATAAGTAATAGAATTCATGCCTTGAGGAAGCTTTTTTAAATGCATACTACGTTCCATTTTAACAAGTTTCGCGTTTAATTTACTTCTCTTTTTCATGATATATGGTGAAAGGGATGGGAAAGGCACTTCCATTACAAAGTATCTCTGTATAGAAATGTATAAAAAAATTTAACCAAGTGTTATCATTTTAATTGATGAAATCGAAGTTGAGAATGTTGATGCAACGTTATGTTTGTTTATTTTCGTTTCAGTTAGTTTTCCTGATTGGTGCGATGAATAGAATTGCCAAACTAACATCCATTTTTTTCTTACTGTCATATATGGGCGTTAATATTGCTTGCTTAGCGTTGGAATTAACAAGCGCTCCGAATTTTCGGCAAGATTTTTTTGAAAATTTATTTGCCGTGAACATATATAGATGTAAGCCTTCTCTTTAGCACGATCAGCATAAGATGATAAGGGATACATGGTTTGGCTTCATTAAACTGCTCACTGGCCTAAATAAATTTACACTTTTCCTTGATGTTAGTAATAGAAATGTTTACGAACTTTTAACTTTCATGTTTAGGCCAACTTTTAAATATTTCACATGGCACACTTGCGCAGTGGGTGTTATAAGTACAATTGTAATGATGTTAGTCATTGATGCTGCTATGAGTGCTATTGGCGTCATTGTGCTTCTGATCTTGATTATAATTCTGCATTATCAAGTACTCTTCAATCGTTTATTTTTGTATTCGTATTTTGTCGCAGCACTTAACTTTCAGTATTTTTAAATTCTTACTGAGATACATTCTTTCAGGCTCCAGTAGGATCTTGGGGATCTATATCGCAAGCTTTGATCTATCATCAAGTACGAAAGTACCTTCTTCTTCTTGATGTCCGCAAAGAACACGTTAAGTATGTATTTTATTTTTAAGCAGAGGATAAATCTTATGCAATCAAAGTCAAATTCTTTTTGTTTCAGATATTGGCGACCTCAAATACTTCTTCTCGTAAGCCGTCCAGCTAGCGTTTGTGCACTTATGGACTTTATCAACGATTTGAAAAAAAGTGGTTTATATGTAATTGGTCACGTGCAAAAAGGCAGCATAGATGATAGCAGTCCGAATTTGGACCCGTTACATGAGGTAGATAATTAACTAATTTCTTAGTAGTCTTCTAAGGGCTATTGATAATCATCATTTATTATGATGATAGAATCTTCACTTTCATTTAATTTTAATTGTTTTAATTTTCATTTAATGAAAAAAAAAAAACCTGTTAAATAGTGCTAATAAGCTTTTTTAACTGTTTCGAATAATCACTTACAAGATTATATTTTTCATCTTCAGGTGTTCCCGTATTGGTTATCTTTAATTGATTATTTGAAATTAAAAGCTTTCGTTGAGTTAACTATTTCAAAATCAGTGCGTGAAGGCATTCAACAGGTAAACCTTTCCATTTATAATGATTACCTAAAGTGAAATTAGAGAAGAAGATATTTAGAAATTAAAAAAAAAAAAAACTTGCACTGTAATAGCTCAAGAGCATTCAATTATTAGTAGATTGATTTGAATTTTTTAATAATGATATTATAAAGTTATGTTTTTGAGTATGTACACAAAACACTGTTCCCTCTTAATGATGGAATTTGTAGATATTACGATAGTAAAAATCAATAAGAATCACTTATATATAGAAAGAAGTGGAACATTCTGAATAATAGATTTCTTATATTTCAGTTAATGCGCTTATCTGGTTTGGGAGCTATGAAACCGAACACTGTTGTCTTGGGTTTTCATGAAACTTTTCAAACAGAAACTACTCTTGCTGAATCTTGTCTTCTGAAAGATCTTAGATTTTCTCGTATCGATCGAGATGCGGTTGTTGAGTATTTTACAGCTTCAGATTATATACCCCATGTTAGTTTTTTCTTTCAAATCTTTTATTTGGAGGAGCTCGTCTGTTCTAACATTTCGTATTCTCCTTATGTAACTTTTTTTGTGGTTTCTCCAAACTTTTGAAGATTCGTCTCCGGAATTTCCATAGCTTTTTTAAAAACTCTGATTCAGTCGTTGGGTTATATACTTTACTGAATTCTGCCCTAATTTCCTTCATACTCGTCGAAAACTTTTTAAAATAATGCTTCATACTTCATAGGTAATATAGGTAATAAACCTTTGGATGTAGAAATTTCTTTACTGTTGTAAGTTGGAAGAATTAGCTTATTTCCTATATCGCAGTGAAATATTCTTCAGTGCTGTGAAGAAGCACTGAATATAGTGATAGAACTCACAAGACATCAATGAATGTCGTGGGAATTGTAGAGGTCAACAAAACGAATGAAATTTTACACCTAAAAATAATTCATTCTTGAAACATCTAGGTTTTCAGTGATGAAGTTTCATTTCAGTTATCTGTTAATTTAATTTTGTATCTTATGGTTCTAGTTTTTTTCAGGAGCCCAATAACTCGCATGAACGCTTGGATAGCAAGGAATATGTACGCATTTTGAATGATGTAATTCATATCAATAAAAATTTATGCATTGCGCGCTATTTCAATCATCTAGACAAAGATGTCCCAAGGTTCGCAACAAATGACATTTTTTTAAGATTGTTTAGGAGTCCAATAATTCCCATGGACGCTTGGGATATTCAACTCATTCTTGTTATATTTTTCAGAGTTTTTTGTCCTTTTTTTCCTTGTTATATTTCAGGGGCGGGAATGGTCAAAAGAGGTTCATCGACGTTTGGCCAGTATTTATACAAAAACCCAGTGAAACAGGACTTGGCTGGGGTAACAGGTACGTTTTTAAATTGCAGCGTTTCTTCTTTAAAATCATATTCCTTGATCTTAGAACGAATTTTTTTCTTGATAATTCTGAAATACTTCTCTTTTATTATTAATAATAAAGACAATTTTCTTGCTATGCAGTCATACAATGATTGAGTTCAACACTTTTTTACTTACAAAAGAATTTACCAAAGGATGATAATCTCCTGCTGTTAGTTTCTTTTTATGAAGATACTTAAACATTTTTCAGTTCTCTTTTCTTGCTCCAAATGGCTTGTATACTATCGATGAGTACTCGGTGGCGGTCATCATCAGTTCTGCGCGTTTTCATCTGTGTTAATAGCCTACAGGTCTGCGTTAATTGAATATTTCCTCGTCTCTCAGACCTTTCCTACATTTATTGTTTGCTCATGTTCCTTTTTAAATTTTCACTTTAAATGGTTTTTATATGAACTTTTATATTATTAGATATGCAGATGTTATGGCTTACCAATTTGCTGAGGCTGATTCGAGCAATTTTGTCTTAGTTTTATCAAAAAATTATGCAGTATTATGTTCCTCGCTACTTAATACACCTAAACTAATTTTCTTTGTACTATCGCTACGTGTACATAACATTTCGCTCACTTATCCAGGTCGCTTTTTATAGGAGAACTTGGCATTGGGAAATAGTGGATTTTTTAATCGGATTGTACCCTAAATTTAGAGGTAAATCGCAAAGGTGGAGCATTTTAAATTAAATTTATACTGGAAGGAATAGTGAATACGGTTTCCTATCTTGTGCTATTTGTTTGTTTAAATATGTTTTGTTGCAGGATATGCAAAGGCGTGAACGACAACTGAAGCAAATGCTGGCACATCTTCGAATAAATGCGAAGTCATTGGTGACACCATGGGATCATGTTGTGTGTCATCTTGGCTGTGACAGTCCATCCTCTCCATTAAGGTATTTGAAAGTTAATAAAGTTGATGCTTACTAATTCTGGTACTCCTGCCTTTGCGCTGTTTATTTTATGTTTCTTTACTTTGAATTTATATTGTATAATTCAAAGATTACAGTGTCTTCTGTTGCAGGGAATCAGTTGATTTGCCGTTGCCTTATTTGACAGCTCTTAATGATTTAATCAAAAAAAACAGTGGTGCTGCAGCTGTATGCTTGTTGAATTTGCCAACTCCACCAAAAGATGTAATTTTTTCATTTCTTCGAAAGATATTGAAAATGGCAAATAATTAGGGTATATATTCATAAACTATAAACTATACTAAGCATTAATGTGAAATAATCTAGGTATTAGTATGATCGCTTATTTGATAAAGAGGTAATAAGGCACTTGACTGATGAGAGAACTGGAAAAAAGAAACAAAAATGTGGTAAATTAAAATTTACTGATGTTTGTTGATGAACATAGAATTTAAATAACAGGTCGTCTAATAATGATGTTTTTTTTTTTTTTTTTTTTTTTTTTGGTTTAGTTTTTTTAACTAAGGGTTTTATTTTTT